>SNQJ01S0088417.1:5291-31947 GCA_010110895.2 Picea sitchensis
TCCCTAGGAGTAAGCCTAGACGGAAGAAGTTCCAGTCAAGGTGACAGTGTGGGCTGGAACTTAGACATCGTGTCTCCGAGGGCACACTAAGTGAGTTGGACTTAGCTCACGTCTGCAAGTGTGCATTAGGACGGCAACAGGGTGACAACTAGGGTAGTCCATTGCAAACCTTAGAAAATCCTCCTATGTCCTTTAACAAGCTTTAAAGACAATATTAGGGGAAGGTAGTCCACTACAAACCTTCCTAGGGTTTGCAAGATAGGATCTATTCAAGAAAAATACAAGGAGAAATGTACTTTCACCACTTTGATAAGCACACCCACACTTCATATATTCAATGAATAAATCCACAAAGACTTAAAAAGAACACTTACTAGGTAAATCCTTGCTCATCCATAAAACCCTAACCATGAATCATCCATCAAACTTGAAAAATCATCCACAATTAGTCCCCTCAATAAAGGCACCTTAATCTTCCATCCATAGCACAAATCCAAGACAAAGGTACTCCAACAAATTTCAGAAATTTCAGACTTGCTAAGTGATTTCTCCCCAACCCAACTATGAGAAAATGAGAGGAAGTGCATCTCTATTTATAGAGGAGATGCTCAACTTCCTTTACATTAAAGTATTAATTTCTTAGGCCAAAAGCCCCTAATCTAGCCTATGGAGGGGGAAAAGGCCGTCTTCTCAAATTATTAATCTAAAATATACAAAAGAGGGGCTTCTTAAGCCACTTGTACAATAGTTAAGGGGCACAAGCCCTCAAGAGTGACATATCTCCCGAAGAAAAGGGCAATTTAGGGCTCCAAGGTGCAGCATCCAGCCTCCAAAGGCCCTTCAACTGCGTACCTTCTTAAAGCAATCTTCAAACCTGCCATCAAACCCTCTAGTCTTCCTCCTCATGCGGGTGCACAAGCCCTAAACGTGCAATGCACCGCCTCCAATGACCCTCCAAGGGTACCTTCAATCACAAATTATGCAAGCAAAACACCCCAAGTTCTTCTTCAAAGGTGGATGTGTGGGTCTTCAAATCATGTTCAAAACCATCTCCATGGGGCGCCCTTCAAGATAGGTTTCCCCATGCAACAGAAAATCGGGTCCTTCTAATTCATAGGTCATCCCTCACAAATTTTACCAAATCGATTATCTTTCTTCCAAATATAGGTCGGACCCTGTCTGCATTTGCATTTAGGTCGGCCCTGATTTAAAATAGACGTCTTTTAATATCACACACACACACACACACATATATATAGCTTGACCTCTTCACAAAACCATTAGGATTTTTATAGGGCGCCTTCTCTCTGCAATCCCTGTGTTAAAACTGATATCTTTCCATGGTGGAAGATTCCCTTGGTTGTGACCTATAATTGTGTTCTCTATACATACTTGTACACCCACGTGCTGGAACATTTTTTGGTCTCACTGGTCCCTCTCCTCTATGTGTTTGAGGAAGATCTTGACTGATATGAACTTGTTTGTTGATCTGCACCTCTAATGCCGTAATAGTTTGCGGGCCTCATACTGGATGTAGAATCAGTTTCAATTTGTCTAGGAGTATGGCCAGCCAAGGTTTTTTTAGAGGCAAACCTACCAGCCAATTCGTTTTGCTCTTCAAGAATATATAAGTTGGCTGGGCCTTCTTCTTCCTGGAGCTGTCCACTTGTCCCATGAATTACACTATGTGACTGCGCATATTCTATAATTGGTTCTCCATTTGTGGCAATTTCAACTACCTCTTCTCTCATGTCTTGTTGAAGGCCTCCTTCCTGCCTCTTTTGCAGAATCATTCCTTCAGAAAACTGGTCCTGGTCTACAATTTTTTTCCTTGCATTTTCTATTTGCTGCTCTTCCTCCGTAAGATACGGCCTTTTACTTTCTCCAAAAAAGGTTTTCTCAGCACCCACTTTGTGATTGGATTTTACTAGTTCCTCTTTATGCCCCCCTATCTTCTTGAAGGATTCTGAATTAAGGATATTATACTCGATTGAACAATCGTGAGCAATTTCTTGGTGCTCTTCATCTATGGTTACCTCTGCCTTGTAAATATCTCGCTGTGGTCTGTACGAATCAAACTCATTGAATGAATCCCTTGAATTATCTAATCTCCTGTTAGAAGCGAAATCTGAAGACCGAACTTCACTCGCTGTTGAAAATGAACTTTCAAAGTAGTACTGTTCTTGAGGTCTACTTGAAAACCCCTCTTTGTCTATTTTGTCAATGTCCCCCTACCTTCTTGAAGGATTCTGAATTAAGGATATTATACTTGATTGAACAATCACGAGCAATTTCTTGGTGCTCTTCATCTATGATTACCTCTACCTTGTAAGTATCTCGCCAGGGTCTGTACGAATCAAACTCATTGAATGAATCCCTTGAATGATCTAATCTCCTGTTAGAAGCGATGTCTGAAGACTGAACTTGCTGTTGAAAATGAACTGTCAAAGTGGTACCGTTCTTGAGGTCTACTAGAAAAGCCCTCTTGGTCTATTTTGTCAATGAAATTATTAGAACTGCTCATCTGAGAATCTGAAGATGCCATGGACCTTCCAGAAACAATTTCTCGATAGCCACTGGATCTAAGCCTTTGATAACATGCATCCACACCCTGCATCTCATTCATTCTAGAGCCTGGGCCATCAAACTGGTATCTTCCCTAAGGCCCATTCGCATGGTCCTCATGTCCTATTCTATCTCGAGAAATAGGAGACCTATGTCCATTGTAAAAGCCAGGCCCGTTCATCATGGAATCTGCAGATCCAATTGGTCTTCTCAACGATATCAACGAAAGTACCTCTAAGTCCCTCGTTCCCCTCTTACATCTTTCTTGGTCATTGTCAAAAATTAAGTGGTGGGAACCGGCCACTCGAAGAAAACTGCAATAGACAAGCAAGTCTTGAAATTTGTAAGGTACATGTATTGCCTTCTCACAGCATTCCTTTGTCAATGTAAGAATCTTCCTTTATACACTCATTGCTATTGTAAAGGGTTCTTCGATATGCCATAACAGCTCTTCTTGACCACTGATCAGTGTATGTCCTTACTTTCATGAGTTCAAAATCAAAATTTTCAGTTACGGTAGTGAAAAATTACTGAGATACCCCTTTGCAAACTAAGGGGTAGCAGGAGGCTTGAACGTAGCTTAGCCTCGTGTAATGAGAGGGTAGGAACTTCCATGAGAGTACGTTCTTTTAGGAAAACATAAATTTTCAACCCAAATGGGGTATCTTGTGAGATTTAACCTTCCCAAAAATCCCCATCTTGCCTATTCCTTCCTTCCCAAAAGTTTTGGATTGTTGTGAAGCATATTCCTTTAGCCATGTGATTCTGGTATTAGTATCCTCAGAACCTCTTGGATACTCCATCTTTCTCATGGGATTATTTGGGTGTGTAGTTGTACATAGGTTGAAGAGTGGAAAGTCAAAGACCTTTTTCATCCTTGCACCACTGCCAAACATGCAACTCGTAAATCTATATTTCAGTTATCCATCTTTTTGGAGACCTGTGCTTTTAGTTCCATTTAGGAAGACAAAATTGTTTCTTGGCGAAAAGGTGCCACTTTTTTCCATATACACTTCCTACCTAGAAAAAATCCTTCAAATATTTTTGCCAAGATATTTTTTGGCATTGCTATTATTGAACGTGGATAAACAAGCTTGAATGCAACACTGTTTTGTGAAGGAGCAACCTACATGCTTTAGTTGAGTCCAAGAGAGNTAGGTTGAAGAGTGGAAAGTCAAAGACCTTTTTCATCCTTGCACCACTGCCAAACATGCAACTCGTAAATCTATATTTCAGTTATCCATCTTTTTGGAGACCTGTGCTTTTAGTTCCATTTAGGAAGACAAAATTGTTTCTTGCGAAAAGGTGCCACTTTTTTCCATATATACTTCCTACCTAGAAAAAATCCTTCAAATATTTTTGCCAAGATATTTTTTGGCATTGCTATTATTGAACGTGGATAAACAAGCTTGAATGCAACACTGTTTTGTGAAGGAGCAACCTACATGCTTTAGTTGAGTCCAAGAGAGAGTCTATCCTTGTTTTTTGGATGGCTCCTAACTAGTCTTCTACTTTGTGAACCTTTTTTTACAAGAGGTACTCCTAAATACTGTGGGTATGGTGCCTTTGTTAAAGGTCAGCCTCTTGCATGTTTTGCCTTGAGTAATTGCTAGAGAGTTAAAGAAATAAAATTTCTGACTTTTTCTAATTGATTCACTGGCCCAAAACGGCTTGCTGATCCTTTAAGAAGACCAAGATCTTCTTAAAGGATTTAGCTTCTTTCGCTGCAACTTGTCCAAGAAACAAGGCATCATCTACAAATTGGAAATGTGTTTAGAGGGTCTAGACTTGAAGTAACATTTAGGCTTTCAAAATGTTCTAGATTTTTAGCAGTTGTTAAATATCTTCTTAGAATTTCGCCCATTATTAGGTAAATATAAGGATTGAGGGTATCCTCCTTTTCTAAATGAAAATGCTTCATATATTACCCCAATTAACAAATAAGTACAAGAAGATTCAATATAGTTATATCATGCATACAATAGGGGTACTAGGAAAGTCCCAGTCTACAAAAGCTTAAAAGGCCATCATATGAGCCTGGCCCCCATGGGAGGGACTCAACATCATGATAGAACACATGTTGGTGAACTCGCATAAGTAAAGCCAATTCTTGCTTAAAACTCTGGAAATCCCCAAGAGAAAGGGGATGATGAACCTCATTGAATGTAACTTTACAATGATGTTTCCACAAAAAGCCAACTGCAACCAAACCAATTGAAAGCCAAAGCAATTTGCAGCTGTCCATKGTCATCCAGGTGTCCCCTATGTGGGCCACCTTCCAGGAGAGTAGTGCTACAAACAAAATCTGAAATTCAGCTTGAAACCAGGCCCAAAAAACTTTGGCATGCTGACATTTCCAAGAAACATGTTGAACTTGTGATGCCTGTCATCGCACAATTTGTAGCTTGGGCAAAGCCCAACCCAATCCACGGAAGTGTGACAACTACGGGGGTACCTACCCACTGTCACCTTAGATAGACACCCCTCGCTTTAGTGATGATAAAATCACCACAAGGGGGGAATCCCAGTGACCCTAAGGGGGATTGAGATGGAAAGTGAGATGATGATGATGAATGCCCCTATAGGTCGAGTTTGGAGATGATGAAAGGCTTGAGAGTGAGTCTTATGAAAGGACAAATGGTTGCCAAGTGTTGAATACCTGAAAAACAATGTTAGCCCTGCCAGGAACAAGACAAACGATAGATATACAAGCCTTAAACCAAAGGGGATCAAGCAAAAACCCTTGCTGTTGCAAATTGCAACAGTATGGAAATATATAGATCGGCAATGAAAGATGTCAATCGCTGCAAATTTAACCATCCAAAATCTAGTACAAGATATTATAAATGAAGCTAACAATGACTAGTCAAACTTCCAATGTGTAAAGCAAGACTTTGGTGGCTTTAAGGGCTGTTTATTATGTGTTATCAGCAAGTTATTATGACAGCCAAGTGGCTGTAGCAAACAATTGCTACAACAGCAAGATCTAGCCACAAAAATCAGCAAGTAAACCACCAAAAATTAGCCAACAACTAGTAGAGCAATTACCAAGGTTTACAAGTGAATTTCAGTGGTAGATTAGAGAGCAATAGATGATGAAAGAGTGATTTTGCAGCAGGCCTAATGGCTGTAGCATTAAATTGTAACAACAAAGAGAATTACTAGGCTAAAGAAGATGCCCTTAGGGCACAAGAATGCTTATAACATATAGAATCAATTCTAACTTAGACAACTGCAATATCTCAACAATTCATGTATATCAATGCAAATTAGACTAGTGCCAAATCAATTGGGTTATGGAGTCTCTTGTGTAAGAGCTAGTTGTGTTACTTCTCTAGGGGTGTAAGCCTTTTTACTCCCTAGAGCAAACAAAACTAGCAAGGTAAATCTAGGAGGGTGTAAGCCTTTTTACTCCTCTTAGCAACCTTTGCAAAGTAGCTTATTCAATGATAACCAAGTGGACTTGATGGAGGGTGTATGCCTTTATACTCCTCCAAGGGTTTGAACAAGTCAACAAATGCAAAAATTCCTTACCAATTCCAAGAATAGCATGAAGAAACCCTTCTTTATCAAGAATTGTTAGAGTGTAGCTTGGGTAGGTAATTCTTCCTCATTAGGGGTGTCTAGTAATGAGGAAGAAGCCCAACTTATGACTAGACAACATTGTAATGGTGGGGACCACCTAATTCAAGCTAAGATTATATCACAGCCATTGGATGTATCTCGATGCTTGATTAGATCCCCACCCTTGGATCAAGATCCTAATGAGAGGATCCTAGGGCCAGGAATACATCAGGGAAAATGCTAGGGTTACAAGTAACCTAGCAAGCCTCATTCTCACTTAACCTAACAAGAGAAGGAAGTCGACTAAGAGAGAGGAGGCGCTTCCAGAGAGCTAGGGAGATCGAGGTAGGGTCACAACATCCCAAGAAAGGGAGAGGTCGAGAAGGGTTGTGATAGAGACCAAGTTGGGTCTTACTGTGCTGGATGAGGAGGCAGCTAGGGCCAACAACTAATACAGTTACCAAGAAGGGCCGACCTAGGGCCTAAAGTCTGCTAAAGGGGTTCGAGCTATCACCAACAACCATTTCAAGTCAAAGAGGAGAGGCCGAGTAGGGTCTGACAGGGACAAAGAGGCCAAGGTAGGGCCACTGCTTAAATGCACAAGCAAAAAACAAAAAACAAGGGAGAGGAATCCGTATAGTACGGGTTTCGTAAGGACTGTACATTCACCCAGCAGAGAAAAGGAACAGTACCCAGGTCAAAGATTGACATATAAACTGTGTTCATCAGTGTTTTTGTAGAAGAATAGAGAAAATCGGGCTGTGTTGCAGCCATAGTTTTGTTGTAAGGACGCATTGAGTACTACCAGCAAGTGTACGGACCCGTACAGGTCGTACGGTCCATGTAGACCCAGGCTGGGCAAAATCTCTATATGCACAGGGATAGTATGAATAAAATTTCTCTGTTTTGATGTTATATACATAATTTGCATTGTGTTGTGTGGCTGTCCCAAATGTTATGAAATTGCTGTAGCGTAAAATATGATAACTATTTATATTTATCAGCTATAATTCTTCATGGTATCAGAGTTAGGTTTTGACAGCCCCAACATAAGTATTTAAGCTTTGTGTCGCAGAGACAAGGGAAGAATTAGATCCAGAGAGAGGTCTTACTCTCTAAGTTGAAGAGGGGACTGAGTAGGGTCGATCTGCTCAAAGAAAGAGGGAGTAAGTCAACGCTGAAGAAGCTGAGACTAGTAGCAAGATGGCTACTAACCTCAGATATGAGGACATGCTTGACGGTGCCTCCAACCATGTACAATGGAAATACAGAGTGAAGAATTCTCTTCAAGAGAGCAAGATTTGGAATATTGTTGAAAACCTAGTTTCAATTCCCACAGATGCTAAAGACAAAGAGATATATTATGCTTCAGAAATCCGGGCTCAGAGGATCCTTCTAGATGGAGTAAAGGACCATTTGGTACCAAATATTGGCGAAAAGCAAACTGCTCATGAGATGTGGGCACATTTGAAAGGTTTGTTTGAAGCCAAGCATGCGAGCAGAATCATGGCTTTCAAGGAAACGCTCCAACACACCAAAATGTCCGAGTGAGAAAGTGTGACAGTCTATCTGACCAAAGTAAAGCTGCTCTTAGACGAGCTCCTTACAGTTGGGGTAAAACTATCCCCAACTNGAGTAGGGTCGATCTGCTCAAAGAAAGAGGGAGTAAGTCAACGCTGAAGAAGCTGAGACTAGTAGCAAGATGGCTACTAACCTCAGATATGAGGACATGCTTGACGGTGCCTCCAACCATGTACAATGGAAATACAGAGTGAAGAATTCTCTTCAAGAGAGCAAGATTTGGAATATTGTTGAAAACCTAGTTTCAATTCCCACAGATGCTAAAGACAAAGAGATATATTATGCTTCAGAAATCCGGGCTCAGAGGATCCTTCTAGATGGAGTAAAGGACCATTTGGTACCAAATATTGGCGAAAAGCAAACTGCTCATGAGATGTGGGCACATTTGAAAGGTTTGTTTGAAGCCAAGCATGCGAGCAGAATCATGGCTTTCAAGGAAACGCTCCAACACACCAAAATGTCCGAGTGAGAAAGTGTGACAGTCTATCTGACCAAAGTAAAGCTGCTCTTAGACGAGCTCCTTACAGTTGGGGTAAAACTATCCCCAACTAAAATAGTTTGTTTTGCCTTGAGAGGCTTTCCCAAGGAGTGGGACCCCTTCATCTCAGGGTTAGTGGCTAGAGAGAAACTGCCAGATTGGGACAGGTTATGGAAAGATTGCTGTCAAGAAGAGATAAGGAGAAGCAGAGATGTGGATGATAACGAGGAGGAAAACCTCGCTCTTACCTCCAAGAGGGGAGGCATAGGAAGAAGAGGAACAACCTTTCGAGGGGGATTCACAAGTGGAAAACCAAAGAAAGATCTATCACACATCCAATGCTATGTGTGTGGAGAGTTTGGACACATTGCTAGCTAGTGCACTCAAACCAAGAAGGGCTTTGGTGAAAGAGGGAAAAGAAAGGAGATAACAACCTCAACAGAGGTCGAAGACAAAGAAGAGGAAGAAGAGTAGCAACTAGCTCCCACAACTCGAGAGTTTTCTCGAATGTTTAAGGACAAGTACACTCTGTTTTTGGATACAAAGGACAGGACCAGGACAGGATGGTACATAGACAGCGGGGCCACACGTCACATGATAGGTGAACGACTTGCACTTCAGGAGTTCTCAAGTCGAGCTTCAGGATTTGTTAAGTGTGGGGTGCATTCTAGTATGGTGGAAATTCATGGAAAAGGAGTAGTATCACTACAATTAGAATCGGGCAGGATTCTTAGGATACCAGAGGTAATGTATGTACCATGTATGAGAGTCAGTGTGCTCTCAATCTCAGCCTTGGAACATCAAGGCTATGGGGCAAGCTTCTTTGGCTGCAGTGTACACATCCGTTCAGTTAAAAGTCAAGCACCAGGACCACCCGTAATGATAGGCATAAGTGAGGATGGTCTATATAATTTGTGGGGAAGACCTGTTTACAAACTCACAGAAGAAAGTAATGAGCCTGCAAATCCAAGTATGAGAAAATAGGAAGCTATTCGTAGTAGACCCACGTGGTGGGAATGGACTCAATTGGATGAATGGGGATACTCAGATAATCCTGGTGCAGGGTGTAGCAGATACATCCAGGCAGAGCAAATAGAGTATTGGGACATTGAGAGGATGGGTCTCTCAGACTCAGAGGGAGAAACACATAGTGAGGTGGATCATGGAGGAGGCAACTCCAATGACTTTACCTCCCTCTCTAAGAGGGAGTGTTAGAGTGTAGCTCGGGTAGGTAATTCTTCCTCATTATGTGTGTCTAGTAATGAGGAAGAAGCCCAACTTATGACTAGACAACATTATAATGGTGGGGACCACCTAATTCAAGCTAAGATTATATCACAACCATTGGATGTATCTCAATGCTTGATTAGATCCCCAACCTTGGATCAAAATCCTAATGAGAGGATCCTAGGGCCAGGAAAACATGAGGGAAAAGACTAGGGTTACAAGTAACCTAGCAAGCCTCATTCTCACTTAACCTAACAAGAGAAGAAGTCGACCAAGAGAAAGGAGGCACTTCCAGAGAGCTAGGCAGACCGAGGTAGGGTCAACATCATCCCAAGAAAGCGAGAGGCCGAGAAGGGCTGTGATAGAGACCAAGTCGGGTCTTACTATGCTGGACGAGGAGGCAGCTAGGGCCAACAACTAATACAGTTACCAAGAAGGGCCGAACTAGGGCCTAAAATATGCTAAAGGGGGTTGAGCTAGCACCAACAACCATTTCTTGTCAAAGAGGCCGAGTAGGGTCTGACAGGGACAAAGAAGCCAAGGTAGGGCCACTGCTTAACTGCACCAGCAAACAAGCAATAAACAAAAAGCAAGGGAGAGGAATCCGTATAGTACGGGTTTCGTATGAACTGTACATTCACTTAGCAGAGAAAAGGAACAGTACTCAGGTCAGAGATTGACATATAAAATTTAAATTGTGTTCATCAGTGTTTTTGTAGAAGAATAGAGAAAATCCGGCTATGCTGCAGCCATAGTTTTGTTGTAAGGACGCATTGAGTACTACTAGCAAGCGTACGGACCTGTACAGGTCGTACGGTCCATGTAGACCCAGGCTGGGTGAAATCTCTGTATGCACAGGGATAGTATGAATAAAATTTCTCTGTTTTGATGTTATATACATAATTTGCATTGTGTTGTGTGGCTATCCCAAATGTTATGAAATTGATGTAGCTTAAGATCTGATAACTATTTATATTTATTAGCTATATTCCTTCAAGAATATTCCACCAAAAATACCAAGAACAAGCATCCAAGAGGTAGCGCCTCACTTCACCAATAGACAAGTACTAGCATCATAAAGATAGATTCAAGAGAGAGATAGTGCAAAATTCCTAAGTAGGGCAAAAATTTCAGCCATACACTGTAATTCTCAAGTGAGTTATATTCAAATGACAAAGGGGTGATGTCTCTTTATATGAGGTCACCTAAAACCCTTTGTCCACAATTAAAAAATTCAACATTAAATTAGGGAGGTCGACCTCCTCCTTTTGTCCATTTACAACTTAAAATTAAAATTTACAAATGAAGAAAACCCTAAATGATGACATCATACCCCTTAGGGGTGACGTTTTGGCATAATGAGCAAGACGTTGAGGTTCTTTCATGTTGAAGTTTGAGTATAGCTTCGGAAGATATTCTTATTGTATTTAATTGTATTAGACCAAGTCAAAACTCTAAAAGAATAATATTATGTTGTATTTGTAAAGTCGGCCCTATTGTGCCTTTGTAAAAGTAAAACGCAATTTAGAAAGTGACATTTGTACAAGTCGGCCCTGACCTAATTTCAGGGTGGCTCAACTTGTATTTATAAGAGGCTAGGCACCTCATTTGGAGAACACACAACACAAGTTCTCTCTCTCAAGGAAAAGTGCGCAAGTCTGAGGAGGAGACGCAACTATAGAAGTAAGGGTGTTTTGGTGAAGGGTTTTGGTTTTCTGTTGGAGGCCTATCTTGGTCTCGTGGTGCGCTACCCTATTTTGGTTAGGGTTTCTGGTCTATCTTCTGGTTATCCTCTGTTTTGTGAGATCTCTCTTGGAGAGAGACGTTGTACTTGTTGACGAATCTATATTGAAGAAGCTTTGTTGGGTTTTCTCCCCCAAGAGGGTTTCCCAAGATAAATCTTGTGTATACTGTGGATGTCTTTCTTTCAGTGATCTTGATGCATGCAGTTTTTGTACTAATTGTTAAAAGTTAAAGAACACTGAATACACTTAATTGCTTAAGCGGAATTTTAACATGGTATTGGAATTGGCCTGAAAGAATCTATTTTCACAGTCTAGAGGAACTCGCTGGGGAAAACGAGACCATAGGAAGACTCTCCTAACCCTAGCGCATCTTTTCCTTGCACCAACTTTGCAGTTTACACAGTTTTTGAAAATTAAGGTTTCTGCATAAAACCCTAGGTGATGACCTCACCCTCTTTCTAAAAGACGCTGGTCAAAGTAAAGCCATCAAGGAGTTCGCATCTTTCCCTCGGATTAGAATTCCAAAATTCTCATTTTGAAAAATTAGGGTTTCCTCATAAACCCTAGATCAAGACGTCTTGGCAGTTGCAGACTGAAGTTGGAGTAGTTCACTGTGGCATAACACACTCTCTGGTAAGTTCAAAGCCTTTCTTTGAATTTTTTTTATTTTTCTTGTTATATTTCTGTCCCAGGGAAAGATGACTCCCAACACTAAGCTTGATGAGAAGCTTGAGGGTGCTGATAACTTTCGAGCATGGAAGTATAGAGTGATGCTCATTTTAGAAGAAAATGATCTAGAAGATTTCGTCAAAGAAGAAGTTCCAGAACCGGAGGAAGATGTGGCCAAGGCAAAGTACAAGAAGAATCTGGTCAAGGCAAAGTACAAGAAGAATCTGGTCAAGGCAAAGAGAATCATTGCTGATTCTATCAAGGATCATTTGATCCCTCATGTCTCATCATTGACAACTCCCAAGCAAATGTTTGATTCCCTATCCCGATTATATGAAGGCAAGAATATCAACCGGAAGATGATGTTGAGGACACAGCTCAAGAGTGTGAAGATGCAGAGTTCATAAACCATTCAATCCTACTTCGCAAGGGTGTCTCAAATCAAAGAACAACTTGAAGCCATTAGAGACACAATCAAAGAACAACTTGAAGCCATTAGAGACACAATCAAAGAAGTTGAATTGGTGATGACTACTTTGAATGGTGACCCTCGATCTTGGGAATCATTCATTCAAGGAATCTGTTCAAGAAGAAAGCTAACAAAGTTTAGCAGACTATGGGAGGATTGCACTCAGGAAGAAGCTAGATTGGCAGCAAGAGAAGAGAAACTAGGCGATGAGGATAATCAAGCTCTAGTAGCTCATGCAAGAAAAGGAAAGAGCAAGAAAGAGGTTCACTCACACAAGGAGCCTCATGGTTTACAAAAGACACAAAAGTTTAAAAAGGATTACTCAAATTACTGATGCTACATTTGCCAGAAGATGGGACACATTGCAATAAACTGTCCCAACTCAAAAGATCATATCAGAAAAGGAAAGTATAAAAGACATCATGCTCATGCCGCAGAAGATGATCAAGGGAGAGCCAAAGAAGATGATTCAAGTGAAGAATATATTTTAATATTAGCTCTTACATGTACAGTTACTCATGTTAGTGACACATGGCTTATTGATAGTGGTGCTTCTAAGCACATGACAGGTTACAAGGATTTTTTCTCAAAATTAGTTCAAAAAGATTCACCTCACAAGGTGAAGCTCGGTGATGACTATCAGTAGGAGAAGCAACTTACAGATTGGATTTCGGAAAATGTATGAAGATGAAGGATGTTTTGTATGTACTTGGTTTGAAGAAGAATCTCCTTTCTATCTCAACATTAGATGAGAAAGGATTCAAAGTTGCTTTCATTGGTGGCGAAGTTCTCATGTGGCCAAGTGGAAAATCTATTGATGATGCTGTGGTTATTGGTGTTCAAGAAGGAGGTCTATACAAATTGAAGGGACATTCAAACTTAGCATTAGTACACAACACAGTTACTCCAAGTGAGCTATGGCATAGAAGATTTGCTCACATACATTACAAAGCACTACCAATCATGAGCAAGATGGTGACATGTTTTCCAAAAATCCAAGTGAATCATGAAGGCATATGCAAGGGATGCACACAAGGAAAACACGTGAAGAAACCATTTCCAAGCAGTGATAACAAAGCCGAAGGAGCCTTGGACATCATACATTCAGACGTGTGTGGACCAATGTCAGCCACTTCACTTAGCGGGTATGTATATTATGTTTCATTCATTGATGATTTCTCACGTAAAATTTGGATTTATTTTTTGAAAGCTAAAAGTGAAGTATTCAACAAGTTCAAAGAATTCAAGGCACTTGTTGAAAAACGTTCTGAAAAGAAGATTTTGAGATCAGATAATGGAGGAGAATTCACATTAGATGAATTCAAGGCATTCTGCAAAGAAGTTGGGATTAAGAGGGAGCTCTCTACTCCCTATAATCCTCAACAGAATGGTGTGACAGAAAGAAAGAACCGAACAATCATGGAAGTAGTAAAGGCCATGATTCATGATCAAGATTTACCAATGCATCTGTGGGCAGAAGCAGCTAGGACCGTAGTATATGTACATAATAGAAGTCCCCACCGTGTACTTGGAAACAAGACACTAGAAGAAATGTTTATAGGTGAAAAGCTAGAGGTCATCCACCTGAGGATATTTGGCTATCCAGTATATGTGCATGTCCCTAAGGACAAGAGATCAAAGTTGGACCCTTCAAGCAAGAAGGGTATATTTGTTGGATATAGTGAAACATTAAAGGCATACAGAGTCTACATCTCTGGTCATCGACATATTGAAACTAGCAGAGATGTCACCTTCGATGAGGATGCAACTTTCAGTAGATCGAGACAGAATCATTCAGATGAGGTCCATGATGAGGAACCTGAAGTTCCCAGAGTTGCAGATACAGATGCAGGTGATGATGTTGTACTATAAGATCATGATATGGAAGAACCACAGAGACCTGCAGATTCATCCCGAGAGATGAATACTAAGAAGAGAAGACCAACTTGGGCTCGAGAAATTGTTTAGGATGTAGAGAAGTATGGTGCTCCAGATGGATCCTTCAGAGAAAGAAAGAGACCACGACCATACTCTAGTTACTTGGCATTGTTAAGTGACATTATTGATGCTGAGCCTACCAGTTATGAAGAGGCTGCGAAGAAGAAAGAATGGAAGAATGCCATGATTGAAGAGTACTAGTCCATTGTAAAGAATGATGTTTGGGATGTGGTTCCTAGACCGAAAGAGAAGACAGTAGTAAGTTCCAAGTGGATTTATAAGACGAAGCTTTCAACAGATGGCGTGTCGAGAAGTACTGGGCAAGGTTCCTGACGAGTGGTTTCTCCCAGAAAGAAGGAATAGATTATGAGGAGACATTTGCTCCTGTGGCGAGATACACTTCGATTAGAGCTATACTTGCGATTGCTGCAGTAATGAAGTGGAAGGTACACCAGATGGACGTGAAGACAACTTTTCTAAATGGTGTAATACAAGAGGAAGTGTATGTGGAGCAACTACAAGATTTCGAGACACATGAGAGTCGGACACATGTGTGCAGATTGAAGAAAGCCTTGTATGGATTAAAGCAAGCACCCAGGGCATGGTACAATAGAATTAACGGTTTCCAGATGAGCTTGGGCTTTACCAAGAGTAAAGCAGATTCCAACCTTTACTATAAGGTTGTAGATGGTGGACCAGTGATATTACTGTTATATGTGGATGACCTGTTTCTAACAGGAGACGAGAAGCTCATCATTGAAAGTAAAAGGAAGCTTGCTACAAAATTCGAGATGAAAGACCTGGGTATGATGCATTATTTCTTAGGTCTAGAGGTATGGCAGAGATCGAGTGAGATTTTCCTTAACCAAGGAAAATATACTGTAGAGATTCTGAAGAGATTCAGAATGATGGATTGTAAAGCCATGCCTACACCGATGGTGACAAATCTAAAGTTATTGAGTGATACATCTTCAAAGACAGTGGATGCCACCATGTATAGAAAAATGATTGGTTCGTTGATGTATTTAATGAACACAAGGCCATATATATGTTTTGCGGTGAACACATTGAGTCAGTATATGGTTGAGCCGAGAGGTGTTCAATTGATTGCAGCAAAACATGTGATGAGGTATTTGAAAGGTACAATTGATTTTGGACTCAGATATGTGTCGGATCGTGAGATAAGCCTGCAAGGATTTACTAATTCAGATTGGGCCAGTAGTGTTACAGACCGAAAGAGTACACTTGGATGCTGCTTCAGTTTGGGATCAACTATGATCTCATGGTTTAGCAGGAAGCATACTAGTGTGGCTTTCAGTACGACTGAGGCAGTGTATATAGCAACGTGTTCAACTAGCAACGAAGCAGTGTGGCTTCGGAAGTTGCTTACATGATTGATTGATCTTGAGTTAGAGGCGACTTGTATCTGGTGTGACAACCGGAGATGTGTGAAGTTGTCAGAGAATCGAGTGTTTCATGACAAGTCCAAGCATATCGAGATCATGTACCATTATATTAGAGATATGGTGCAGAAGGGAGCAGTGAAGCTCCAGTATGTTGCTACAGATGAGTAGATAGCAGACATGTTGACCAAGCCTCTATCGAGAGTGAAGTTTGTGTACTTTAGAGACAAGCTTGGTGTGGTCCAGAAGGACTTCCCTAGTAAGAGGGAGTGATGAGTTACAGATGCGATTCCAGGGCAACAACATCAACATGTGGCAGTAGCAGTGGGTAGTCCTTCACGGGCATGTTATTGACTGTGGCACAAGTTTGCATGACTTCTGTAATGTCCCCCACCTCTTGATGAAGAGGTTTGGAGAGACTCAATAGTCTAGCTATCCCCACTAGACTATAGTCTCAGGTATATTGGGGACAAAGTCAACCAGAAGACATAACATTCTATTATTAAGTTGACATTGTGTGGAAAAGGATAACTCAATGAAAGAAAAGAAAAGGTGAGTTAAGGTTAAGAGCTAACCCTAGGGGTTAACTAACTCAACAGATGAATAGACTGGAGCTATCAAGGAAAGGGTCGGGTGCACTCCTAATACATTCTGGATTATTATCTTATTTGCATTGGAGCTCTTCAGCATAATCAATTTTGAGGGTTTTNACCCTAGAGATCAACTCGGTGGTGAAAGATCCCACCTTTCTTGATCCAGGCTTGGTCCCAGAGGTGAAATAATCCTCCCACACCATTCTACAATGTTGCAGGGTTTGTTCTATAGGCAGATTCCAGGCTAGTGCGCAACCTAGGGGGTTTCCAGCTAGAGGGGCGCACCACCTTGGAGAGATTGGTTCGATCTGGAGGAAGGAGAAGGCATTTTGGCAAAGTAGCACCTGGGTTCTCTTCGTAGGGTCCCTTATTCCGGAGGACATTATCCTTGCAGTTTATTTCTGGAAAGCTTGGCACGACTTGGAGGAGAGAAGGGCGCATTGCAAAAAGAGGTTATTAGTGTTTATTGGCTCAGATCTTCATAGATTGACTTGAGACTTCATAATCTTGGTAGCATTGGCCCTGTTATCGCCCACTTTTAGGGATAACTAGGAGATCATGTCTCGAGGCCCACAGGTCCTAGACATGGAGTATCGAGAGCCGGATCGACTTTAGCATGGCCCTGGAGGGCCCATCTTTTCTCCCTTTCAACGCCTCTACTTTGTCAACAACAACAACATCCATCACCATCAACTTGGTCTTGTGTTAGAGATGGTTCTTGCTCCATGAGGTAATGAGTCCGAGTATCATGGTATGTGTCACTCTGATCTTAAAAAACCTTTGAATATGTGCATTTAATTCCTTTTGTTTCTAACAAATACTTGGATCTTATACTTGCCCACTTGACCATGTCTGGGGGGAATGACTTGATGCCCTAGTAAGCTTGTGTCCGTAGGTTTTGGTTTGCCACTGGGGGGATTTCTGAAAAGCCATCGTCCGCTCCTGACATAGCACCACCTTTTCATCTTGCTTCTCGCTCATCTATCCCATTACACTTGTCCGGACACTAGGTTAACCTATCATTTGAGGATTGCACCTTACCTCGTGGGAAGAAGGGGCTAAAGGCCTAGAAGGTAAAAGCAAGCTGGCAAAAGATAAAAAGCCTAAGAATAAAACCTCGAGATGCTTCGCCCAGGGATCTCCGAGAAACCAATAAAAGGCTTCTTAGCAAGAAACAAGAGGGACCCGTAAAAATAATAAAACAAGACCTAGTCAGAGGATAGGGGTCTCATCACGAGCGAGCCTATTAGGTCCATGGGTACCTAGCAGTATGACATTACCGCCAACTGGTTACCACACCAGGGTAGTAACTCTTGGTTGCATGGCCAAGAGAAAGGGGGTCTCATCACGAGCCAACCTTCTCATTTTTGTGAAAGTACTTGTGGGTAATGCTGTCATCACTGGTCACCATGCCAAGGCAGTGTCCCCTAATTAGCCTCTTGAAGAAAAAGCAATAAAGAATAAAGAATAAAGAATAAAAGGCATGAATGGGCTTGGAAAAAATTGCATCCAGAACAGGTGCAACTCGCCTTCTACAAAGGTGCCCACAGGTAAAGCTTTGCATCCTCTACTCTCACTGCACCCACTTGCCTGGACATCCCTTATCCACATCACCCACTTACATGGCTCAGATGAAGTCTCTTCCAGAAACTTTCCTCCTCCAGTGGACACTAGCCCAATAGGACGCCCTGTCACTTTCTCTAAACTTGTATTGCAGGCTTGTATAATGTCTTTGAGCTTTTAACTGGGGTAATAGGGGTTTTATGCACATGTTTAATAATATTGATGATGAGATGTGATTGAAATTGCTATGATCCTTGTGACTTATGAGCCCATGGAGGGAATAGCTGTTGATGTGCAGGATCATGCTTGACGGACAGGTACCATGTTGGACTGGTACACATGGGGAGATGATCAGTTCGGACCTCCATGGGGCTGAAGAACCCACCAGATGGATGCTGAGATCCCATCAGGGGGCAGAGACAGGACATAGATGGACCAAAGGCTTTGCACCGGAGAAGAGGAGGACGTTCCACCAAAGGCACCCTGGCAGAGCTTGACCTAGGGGGGTTGTGCCCTCTCCATTGGAACGTTGGCTTAAGGTTGAAGTGTTGCTATGGGTTGTATCGACTGGCAACCCATTTTGATATTATTGGGGCTTTCTTCCAGATCTGTAGATCTCTTGTATACGAGATCTCCTTACTATCTAAATAAAGGTCACACCTGACATTATTGGTTCTCTACTGGTGTTCTTTATATATCTTGTCTTGTTTATGATTATATGCTTCAGATTTGTTGCTCAATCAACATTAAGTAATCCATAATGCACATCTTCATGAGTACACCTGCAAACACATAAACAAACATAGCAAACAGTAAACAGTTAGTGTTCCGAGCAAAAAAAATTGGCTCAGGAACATTACAGTGGTATCAGAGCATTGATCCTCCCATCTTGTGGGGATTAGCGCATGCAAAAGTTCAGTGGCATTTACATGGGCAGACGCAGGAAGTAGACAGGTGAGACATAGGCAGAAATGGAAGGGTCAGGTGAGTACAGTGAGCCACAGATTCTGGCAGGTTTCGCCAAGGAGTTACAACACTCCATAAACATGACACATAGCACCCTTGTACATCATCTACAGGAAAACCAGGAAGCAGTGCGTAGGGGACAGGTGGAAATGACAGAGACTCTGAAAAGAGTGAATCACAGCCATGAGAGATTAGCGCAACTCTTGATGCAGATGACTCATGTAGGGAAGGGTCCGGAGGTTTATGCCAACATAGAAGCTAGTGGATCTCATGGAGGGACTAGACCTCAACAAGAGCATAGCCCCCGTTATCACACTGAGGGACAGAGCTACGGAGGTGGTGCGCCCCAGGGGAAAACACACAGTAGGACCACCCCTAGGTCCTATCTACCTACATTCTTGGATAATCAACCACAACACAACTATGAGCATGAGATTGAGGACAATTTTGAGCAGTATGCCAGGGAGTATCATGCCTTAAGTGTAGGGTTTCAAAGGCAAGTCACGCTAGATCCGTATTGTGGGATCAAGTTTCGGGGTAAACTGAAACAGTATCAAAGGCCCAACTATGAATTGGAGCGTAGGGCGGGCAAGAAAGAAATACCTTATTTTGATGGATCTGCTAAGGTGACTGCACAAGCATGGGTGCAGAAGATGGATACCTACCTACAACTTAACCCCATGAGGGAGATGGATGCCATCAAATTTGCTACCATGTACTTGGATGGCAAGGCTCATGATTGGTGGTACCATGGGTTGACCACATTGGGTCACAATCAGATTACGTCCTATACAGAGTTCACACAGAGGGTCATTGACAGATTTGACCAGGGGTACCCAGAGTTTCCTTTTAGGGAGCTCACATAGCTCAGACAGACAGGATCACCGGAGGTTTACATGGAAGAGTTCCAGAGGCTAGCAGTGATGGTATAGGATGTGTCTCAAGCGAGACTTATGATGCTCTTCACAGAAGGGTTGATGGAACCCTTTAGGGGTTGGGTTAAGGCTTTTAAGCCTACCAACATGCATGATGCCATTTGGAAGCCCAAGGACTTAGGGTCGGCAGCAAAGACGAGATTCACCCCTAGACCTCCTAATCAAGGGGGTAGAGACCAAAGACTTCCTATGAACAAAGGAGGGAGAGACCCAAGGGGGTTTGACCGAGGAAGGGGTAGGATGGATGAGCCCACTAGGAGGGAATTGAGGAGGAAGTAGTTGTGCTTCACCTGCAAGGAACCATGGGACCCAACACACAAGTGCATGGGTAAGGGCAAAGCCCACTACATTGAGGTGATTTCAGATGATTAGGAGGATGAAGATTTCAGCCACCTACAGAACATGGAGGCCGAAAATCCAGGGCAAACAGAAGAGGAAGATGCAAGTCAAGGCCTTACAACAGATGAGAAGGTGACAATTGCATGCATCAACGGGGTACCTAATTTCAACACCTTCAGGATGAGGGGAGTACTACAAGGGCAGAAGGTCTCAGTTCTCATTGATGGAGGTGCCTCACACAACTTCATTGACTCAGCCTTATTGCAAAGAAGGCATATACCGACAGTTGAGTTTAAGGGATTTCGTGTGGAGGTAGCAGGGGGGCGCACCATGCCCTGTAACAGGTACATTCTAGGAATGAAACTTACTTTGGGCAGGCATGATTTGGCACAAGATTTCTATGTTATGGACCTTATAGACACCAATATCATCCTTGGAGTACAGTGGCTTAGTACATTAGGGCCAATCACCACAAATTATAAAACCATGGAAATGTCTTTAGTAGAAGAAAATGGGAAAAAAGTGGTTCTCAGGGGTATGACAGGAAACACACTGAGGGTGGTAACAATAAAACGCAAGGAGGCCATCTTCAGGAGGGAAAACATCGTTTATGCAACAGAATGTAAAATATCATTCAGGGTAGACAAGAAGGGAGAAACACACTACTCACCCGAGATCAAGAAAATCATGGATAGGCACATCAAGGTCTTTGAGCCTATACCACCAGGGGCACTGCCAGATAGGGGGTTTGAGCACATCATAGAGTTGGAGGAGGGTGTGAAACCTGTCATCACCATTCCCTACAGGCACCCCAAGAAATACAAGGACGAAATTGAAAAGGCAATTAAGGAATTGTTGGATATGGGCCATATTAGGCCAAGTTCTAGTCCCTTTGCATCTTCAATAGTGCTGGTGGAAAAGAAAGATGGGACAATGCGCATGTGCATTGATTACGGGGCTCTAAACAAAAAGACAATAAAAAACAGATACCCCATCCCACGGATTGATGAGCTATTGGATGAGCTCCATGGGGTAGTATATTTCACAAAGATTGACTTGCGCTCTGGCTATCATTAGATAAAAATGAGGGAGCAAGATATCTCCAAGACTGCTTTCTGGTGTCACTATGGACACACTATGAGTTTTTGCTCATGCCTTTTGGGTTGATTAATGCACCAGCCACCTTCCAGTCATGCATGAATCATTTGTTCAACAAGCAACTAAGGAAGTTCTTATTAGTCTTCTTTGATGAGCTATTGATCTATAGCAAGACTTGGCAGGAGCACCTTCAACATGTGGAACAGATTTTGGCTATCATGGAGGAGCAATCTTTATATGCTAAGGAATCCAAGTGTGAATTTGGGATGACAGAGGTCCTTTATCTAGGACACATCATTGGAGTGAAGGGGGTATAGGTACACCAGGAAAAAATACAAGCTATACTTGACTGGCCCACAACTAGGACTCACATAATTGAAGGGGTTTTTGTGCATCTGTTGCTATTCAAGTGGAGCCCAGAAGCACAGTCCACCTTTGAAAAGATGAAGAAAGCGATGAGTTCATGCCCAGTATTGGCCTTACCAGATTTCGCACAACCCTTCACAGTAGAGTTTGATGCCTCAGGGGAAGGCTTTGGAGCAGTACTTATGTAGAACATGCATCCTATTGTCTATGAAAGCCGAAAATTGAGAGGTCCTGAACTCCTCTACACCATGTATGACAAAGAGATGCTAGCCATCATGCATGCATTGGCTAAGTTCAGGCAATATTTAGTTGGGGCAAAATTCGTCGCGAGGACAGATCACAACAACCTCAAGTACTTCCTAGATCATAAGGACTTGAATGAAAGGCAACAGAAGTGGGTGAGAAAAATCCAGGCTTATGACTTTGACATAGAATTTGTCAAAGGGAAAAATAACGTGGTAGCAGATGCCTTATCCAGAAGACCATCAGTTTATGCCATGACCGATATCTCAGTGGATTGGAAGGCCCACCTGTTGGTGGAATATTCAAAGAACACATTTGCATGTGAAGTGATGGATGGACAGGTGCAAGATGACAATTTCAAAATCATGGATGATATCATTTACTAGAAGGGCCGAATTTTCTTGGTTCTCGAATCAGCCTTTAAGGCCAAGGTGTTACCAGCATGCCATGATTCACCAATAGCAGGGCATCAAGGATTCATCAAGACATACAGATAGGTCTGGGAGAGATTCGCTTGGAAGGGTTTGAAGGAAGATGTGATGAGCCACATCAAGGAGTGCAACACTTGCCAGGCCAACAAAGATGAACACACTCACCCAACAGGATTACTATAGCCACTTCCCATTCTGGAGCACAAATGGGAAAGCATATCTATGGATTTCATCACAGGGTTGCCCAAGGTTTAGGGCAAAGACTGCATTTTTGTGTTAGTGGACAGGTTGACGAAATTTGCACATTTTTTCGCCATTGCCACAAACTTCAGTGCAACACAGGTTGCAGACCTATTCTTTAGGGAAGTTTTCAGATTTCATGGTTTGCCCAAAACCATTGTGAGTGACAAGGACATCAGGTTCATGAGCACGTTTTGGCAGGAGCTCTTCAGGTTGGTAAGTACGACCTTAACACCTAGTACCAGTTATCACCCTTAGACGGATGGCCAGACAGAGATAGTCAACAAATGGGTTGAAGGCTACCTCAGGAATTATGTGGCAGGGCAGCAAAAAGCATGGGTTAAATAGTTTCACTTGGGGGAATACTGTTACAACACCACCCATCACATGTCCATTGGTATGCCACCATTTAGGGCCTTATATAGCTATGACCCTCTCTCATTTGCAGAGTTTGCCTTTGGTGACAGCAGGGCTCCCATGGTTCAGGATTGGATTCAACAGAGTCAGGACATACTCAGGGAATTGAAGGACCACCTGCAAAGAGCACTGAATCAACATAAGGTACCGGAAGACAAACAAAGGATTGAGTGCACATTTGAGGTCGGTGACTTGGTTTATTTGAGGCTTCAACCGTACAGGCAGGCAAGCATCCATTAAGAGAAGTGGTGCAGAGAAGCTCCAACCTAGTTTCTTCGGTCCATACAGAGTCAACAGGAGGGTAGGGGTCGTGGCATATGAGTTGGATCTACCATAGGGCAACAAAATATACAATGTCTTCCATGTTTCATGTTTGAAGAGGGCCATCGGCAAGCATATCACTCCTATCGAGGAATTGCCACCTATGGATGAAGAAGGGCAGTTGGTATTGATACCTGAGGAGATACTTGAAGTCAGGGAGAAGAAGTTGAGGAAAAGAAGCATCAAAGAGTATCTGATTAAGTGGAAGAACCTACCTATAGAGGATGCCATTTGGAAAAGAGAACAATTGATCTAGGAGACAGGTCTAGAATTGCTTGTGGGCAAGCAATTTCTAGCAGGGGAGACTGTAATGTCCCCCACCTCTTGATGAAGAGGTTTGGAGAGACTCAGTAGTCTAGCTATCCCCACTAGACTATAGTCTCATGCATATTGGGGACAAAGTCAACCATAAGACATAACATTCTATTATTAAGTTGACTTTGTGTGGAAAAAGATAACTCAATGAAAGAAAAGAAAAGGTGAGTTAAGGTTAAGAGTTAACCCTAGGGGTTAACTAACTCAACAGATGAATATACTGGAGCTATAAAGGAAAGGGCAGGGCACACTCCTAATTTATTCTGGGTTATTATCTTATTTGCATTGGAGCTCTTGAGCACAATCATTTTTTAGGGTTTTGAGTCTTAAACCCTAGAGATCAACTCGGTGGGGAAAGATCCCACCTTTCTTGATCCAGGCTTGGTCTTGTAGGTGAAATAATCCTCCCACACCATTCTACAGTGTTGCAGGGTTTGTTCTACAGGCAGATTCCAGGCTAGTGCGCAACCTAGGGGGTTTCTAGCTAGAGGGGCGCACCACCTTGGAGAGATTGGTTCGATCTGGAGGAAGGAGAAGGCATTTTGGCAAAGTAGCACTTGGGTTCCCTTTGTAGGGTCCCTAACATCATTCTTGGTCCATTCCGAAGGAGATTATCCTTGTAGTTTATTTCTGGAAAGCTTGGCACAACTTGGAGGAGAGAAGGTCACATTGCAGAAAGAGGTTATCGGTGTTTATTGGCTCAGATCTTCATATATTGACTTGAGACTTCATCATCTTGGTAGCATTGGCCCGATCTACATTCTGGTAGATTTTGGTGGCATTTGGAGGTTCCTAGAAAGGAGAACGAATTCTCCTTGACTTAGTCAAACCAGGAGGGCGCAAACCAGTTGAGGGTTTGCCTAGTTGGAGGAGTAGAACTTCTCAGATCAGCTTGAGACTTGGCCCGATGGTTTCTATTAGCCCAATCTACATTCTGGGAGAGTTTGGAGGGATTTGGAGCTCAGAGAAGGGAGGGCCAAAACTTGAGGGTTTAACAACATCTAGAGTAGGGCGCAACTCAGCCAGTTGAAGGGGTTTTGCAGAGTATTGACGGGGTCTTCCTATCTTCAGTCTTAGCTTGCTTGCTGGTGGCCTGTGGAGGCTTGGATCTCTTCTCAGACAACCTTTGGGAGGCACTTATCTCTGTATTGCTTATTATTGTATCAGCTGGTAGCCCATTTTGATATTATTGGGGCTTTCTTCTAGATCTGGAGATCTCTTGTATACGAGATCTCCTTACTATCTAAATAAAGGTTAGACCTGACATTATTGGTTCTCTACTGGTGTTCTTTATATATCTTGTCTTGTTTACGATTATATGCTTCAGATCGATTGCTCAATCAACATTAAGTAATCCATAATGCGCATCTTCATGAGTACACCTGCAAACACATAAACAAATATAGCAAACAATAAACAATTAGTGTTCCAAGCAAAAAAATTGGCTCAGGAACATTACAACTTCGCACAAGGTCAGCAGATGCCGAGCCTTAGGGGCTGGCGAGTTTCCCAACTTTTCAAGCTGGAGGGCCAACTTGTGTGGTTGGAGGTGTTTCCCAACCTTGGGCTAGATGGGTAGTGTATGTGCACTACATCGCCTAATCCTTGTGATTATATGCCTGGTCACTGTGTACCGGTTGCCTGGTGTGCCAACTAGAGGTACTAATTCTGTATGAACTAGATGTCAGATTCTGTGTGAGTTGGCGAGTTATTAGTTCTGTATGAACTAGATGCCAGGTTCTGTGTTTCACTAGGGAGTTACTAGTTCTGTATGAACTTGATGTCATATTTTGTGTGAGTTGACGAGTTACTAGTTCTGTATGAACTAGATGCCAGATTCTGTGTGAGCTGGCGAGTTAAAGCCCAGTGATGACATAAACCTCAGAAGGATGATGAGACCCTGGATGCATGACGTGGTTACAAAACTTCTTCAATATAGATTCATGGAAAGTGAACAAGTCAATGGTCAAGTGTACAGAAGTGCAGAAGCAGTCGTGACGATCGTGCCAGAAGAATACCTTCCTTGCTAAGAGGGAGTGTTGAAGTTTGAGTAGCTTCAGAAGATATTCTTATTGTATTTAATTGTATTAGACCAAGTCAAAACCCTAAAAGAATAATATTATGTTGTATTTGTAAAGTTGACCCTATTGTGCCTTTGTAAAAGTAAAATGCAATTTAGAAAGTGACATTTGTACAAGTCAACCCGGACCTAATTTCATGGTTGCTCAACTTGTATTTATAAGAGGCTAGGCGCCTCATTTGGAGAACACACAACACAAGTTCTCTCTCTCAAGGAAACATGCGCAAGTCTTAGGAAGAGATGTAGCTTGTTATCCCTGATTTCTAGGGATAACTAGGAGATCATGTCTCGAGCCCCACAGGTCCTAGACATGGAGTACCGAGAGCAGGATTGACCTGAGCATGGCCCTGAAGGGCCCATCTTTCTTCTCCTTCATCAGACTTGTCTTGTCAATAGCAACAACATCCATCACCTTCGACTTGGACTTGCATCAGAGAAGACTCTTGCTCCATGAGGTAATTGGTCCAGGTATCATGGTATGTGTCATTTTTGATCATTATAACCTTTAGATATATGCACCAAATTCCTTTTATTTCTGACGACTGCTTGGATCTTACATTGACCCACTTGACCATGGTTGGGGGGACTGACGGGGTGTCCTAGCAAGCTTGTACCCATAGGTTTTGGTTTGTCACCGGGGGGATTTTTGAAGAGCCATCGTCCCCTCCCATCATATCATCACTTTTACATCTTATCTCCCACTCATTTGCCCCATTCCCCTAGTCCGGGCATTAGGATGATCTGTTTATGGGGTTGCACCTTATCTCGTGGGAAGAAGGGGCTAAAGGCCAGAAGGTAAAAGCAGCTGGTAAAAGATAAAAGCCATAAAAAATGAAACCTAGAGATGCCTCGTCCAGGGATCCCCGAGAAGGCAATAAAAAGCCTCTCAGCAAGAAATAAGAGGGACTCGAAGAAAAATAACAAAAACAAGACCTAGCCAAGAGGATAGGGGGTCTCATTACGAGCCAACCTATTATGTTCATGGGTACCTAGCAGTATGACATTGCCGTTATCTGGTTACCACGCCAGGGCAATGACCTTTGGTTGCATGGCCAAGGGAAAGGGGGTCTCATCACGAGCCAGCCTTATCATCTCTGTGAAAGTGCTTGT
>SNQJ01S0088417.1:37636-65502 GCA_010110895.2 Picea sitchensis
AAGGAGGGAGAGACCCAAGGGGGTTTGACCGAGGAAGGGGTAGGATGGATGAGCCCACTAGGAGGGAATTGAGGAGGAAGTAGTTGTGCTTCACCTGCAAGGAACCATGGGACCCAACACACAAGTGCATGGGTAAGGGCAAAGCCCACTACATTGAGGTGATTTCAGATGATTAGGAGGATGAAGATTTCAGCCACCTACAGAACATGGAGGCCGAAAATCCAGGGCAAACAGAAGAGGAAGATGCAAGTCAAGGCCTTACAACAGATGAGAAGGTGACAATTGCATGCATCAACGGGGTACCTAATTTCAACACCTTCAGGATGAGGGGAGTACTACAAGGGCAGAAGGTCTCAGTTCTCATTGATGGAGGTGCCTCACACAACTTCATTGACTCAGCCTTATTGCAAAGAAGGCATATACCGACAGTTGAGTTTAAGGGATTTCGTGTGGAGGTAGCAGGGGGGCGCACCATGCCCTGTAACAGGTACATTCTAGGAATGAAACTTACTTTGGGCAGGCATGATTTGGCACAAGATTTCTATGTTATGGACCTTATAGACACCAATATCATCCTTGGAGTACAGTGGCTTAGTACATTAGGGCCAATCACCACAAATTATAAAACCATGGAAATGTCTTTAGTAGAAGAAAATGGGAAAAAAGTGGTTCTCAGGGGTATGACAGGAAACACACTGAGGGTGGTAACAATAAAACGCAAGGAGGCCATCTTCAGGAGGGAAAACATCGTTTATGCAACAGAATGTAAAATATCATTCAGGGTAGACAAGAAGGGAGAAACACACTACTCACCCGAGATCAAGAAAATCATGGATAGGCACATCAAGGTCTTTGAGCCTATACCACCAGGGGCACTGCCAGATAGGGGGTTTGAGCACATCATAGAGTTGGAGGAGGGTGTGAAACCTGTCATCACCATTCCCTACAGGCACCCCAAGAAATACAAGGACGAAATTGAAAAGGCAATTAAGGAATTGTTGGATATGGGCCATATTAGGCCAAGTTCTAGTCCCTTTGCATCTTCAATAGTGCTGGTGGAAAAGAAAGATGGGACAATGCGCATGTGCATTGATTACGGGGCTCTAAACAAAAAGACAATAAAAAACAGATACCCCATCCCACGGATTGATGAGCTATTGGATGAGCTCCATGGGGTAGTATATTTCACAAAGATTGACTTGCGCTCTGGCTATCATTAGATAAAAATGAGGGAGCAAGATATCTCCAAGACTGCTTTCTGGTGTCACTATGGACACACTATGAGTTTTTGCTCATGCCTTTTGGGTTGATTAATGCACCAGCCACCTTCCAGTCATGCATGAATCATTTGTTCAACAAGCAACTAAGGAAGTTCTTATTAGTCTTCTTTGATGAGCTATTGATCTATAGCAAGACTTGGCAGGAGCACCTTCAACATGTGGAACAGATTTTGGCTATCATGGAGGAGCAATCTTTATATGCTAAGGAATCCAAGTGTGAATTTGGGATGACAGAGGTCCTTTATCTAGGACACATCATTGGAGTGAAGGGGGTATAGGTACACCAGGAAAAAATACAAGCTATACTTGACTGGCCCACAACTAGGACACTCACATAATTGAAGGGGTTTTTGTGCATCTGTTGCTATTCAAGTGGAGCCCAGAAGCACAATCCACCTTTGAAAAAATGAAGAAAGTGATGAGTTCATGTCCAGTATTGGCCTTACCAGATTTCGCACAACCCTTCACAGTAGAGTGTGATGCCTCAGGGGAAGGCATTGGAGCAGTACTCATGCAGAACATGCATCCTATTGTCTATGAAAGCCGAAAATTGAGAGGTCCTGAACTCCTCTACACCATCTATGACAAAGACATGCTAGCCATCATGCATGCATTGGCTAAGTTCAGGCAATATTTAGTTGGGGAAAAATTCGTCGTGAGGACAGATCACAACAACCTCAAGTACTTCTTAGATCATAAGGACTTGAATGAAAGGCAACAGAAGTGGGTGAGCAAAATCCAGGCTTATGACTTTGACATAGAATTTGTCAAAGGGAAAAATAACGTGGTAGAAGATGCCTTATCCAAAAGACCATCAGTTTATGCCATGACCGATATCTCAATGGATTGGAAGGCCCACCTGTTGGTGGAGTATTCAAAGAACAAATTTGCGTGTGAAGTGATGGATGGATAGGTGCAAGATGACAATTTCAGAATCATGGATGATATCATTTACTACAAGGGCCGAATTTTCTTGGTTCCCAAATCAGCCTTTAAGGCCAAGGTGTTACCAACATGCCATGATTCACCAGTAGTAGGGCATCAAGGATTCATCAAGACATACAGATAGGTCTGGGAGAGATTCGCTTGGAAGGGTTTGAAGGAAGATGTGATGAGCCACATCAAGGAGTGCAACACTTGCCAGGTCAACAAAGATGAACACACTCACCCAACAGGATTACTACAACCACTTCCCATTCTGGAACACAAATGGGAAAGCATATCTATGGATTTCATCACAGGGTTGCCCAAGGTTCAGGGCAAAGACTGCATTTTCGTGTTAGTGGACAGGTTGACGAGATTTGCACATTTTTTCGCCATTGCCACAAACTTCAGTGCAACACAAGTTGTAGACCTATTCTGCAAGGAAGTTTTCAGATTTCATGGTTTGCCCAAAACCATTGTGAGTGACAAGGACATCAGGTTCATGAGCACGTTTTGGCAGGAGCTCTTCAGGTTGGTAAGTACGGCCTTAGCACCTAGTACCAGTTATCACCCTCAAACAGATGGCCAAACAGAGATAGTCAACAAATGGGTTGAAGGCTACCTCAGGAATTATGTGGCAGGGCAACAGAAAGCATGGGTTAAATAGCTTTACTTGGGGGAATACTGTTACAACACCACCCATCACATGTCCATTGGTATGCCACCATTTAGGGCCTTATATAGCTATGACCCTCTCTCATTTGCAGAGATTGCCTTTGGGATAGCAGGGCTCCCATGGTTCAGGATTGGATTCAGCAGAGTCAGGACATACTCAGGGAATTGAAGGACCACCTGGAAAGAGCATAGAATCAATAGAAGGTACAGGAAGACAAACACAGGATTGAGTGCACATTTGAGGTTAGTGACTTGGTTTATTTGAGGCTTCAATCGTACAGGAAGGCATCCATTAAGAGAAGTGGTGCAGAGAAGCTCCAACCTAGTTTCTTCGGTCCATATAGAGTCAAAAGGAGGGTAGCGGCCGTGGCATATGAGTTAGATCTACCATAGGGCAACAAAATATATAATGTCTTCCATGTTTTGTGTTTGAAGAGGGCCATCGGCAAGCATATCACTCCTATCGAGGAATTGCCACCTATGGATGAAGAAGGGCAGTTGGTACTGATACCAGAGGAGATACTTGAAGTCAGGGAGAAGAAGTTGAGGAAAAGAAGCATCAAAGAGTATTTGATTAAGTGGAAGAACCTACCTATAGAGGATGCCACTTGGGAAGGGGAATAATTGATCTAGGAGACAGGTCTAGAATTGCTTGTGGGTAAGCAATTTCTAGCAGGGGAGACTGTAATGTCCCCCACCTCTTGATGAAGAGGTTTGGAGAGACTCAGTAGTCTAGCTATCCCCACTAGACTATAGTCTCATGCATATTGGGGACAAAGTCAACCATAAGACATAACATTCTATTATTAAGTTGACTTTGTGTGGAAAAGGATAACTCAATGAAAGAAAAGAAAAGGTGAGTTAAGGTTAAGAGTTAACCCTAGGGGTTAACTAACTCAAGAGATGAATATACTGGAGCTATAAAGGAAAGGGCAGGGCGCACTCCTAATTTATTCTGGGTTATTATCTTATTTGCATTGGAGCTCTTGAGCACAATCATTTTTGAGGGTTTTGAGTCTAAAACCCTAGAGATCAACTCGGTGGGGAAAGATCCCACCTTTCTTGATCCGGGCTTGGTCCCGGAGGTGAAATAATCCTCCCACACCATTCTACAGTGTTGTAGGGTTTGTTCTACAGGCAGATTCCAGGCTAGTGCGCAACCTAGGGGGTTTCCAGCTAGAGGGGCGCACCACCTTGGAGAGATTGGTTCGATCTGGAGGAAGGAGAAGGCATTTTGGCAAAGTAGCACTTGGGTTCTCTTCGTAGGGTCCCTAACATCATTCTTGGTCTATTCCGAAGGAGATTATCCTTGCAGTTTATTTCTGGAAAGCTTGGCACGACTTGGAGGAGAGAAGGTCACATTGCAGAAAGAGGTTATCGGTGTTTATTGGCTTAGATCTTCATAGATTGACTTGAGACTTCATCATCTTGGTAGCATTGGCCCGATCTACATTCTGGTAGATTTTGGTGGCATTTGGAGGCTCCTAGAAAGGAGAACGAATTCTCCTTGACTTAGTCAAACCAGGAGGGTGCAAACCAGTTGAGGGTTTGCCTAGTTGGAGGAGCAATACTTCTCAGATCAGCTTGAGACTTGGCCCGGTGGTTTCTATTAGCCCGATCTACATTCTGGGAGAGTTTGGAGGGATTTGGAGCTCAGAGAAGGGAGGGCCGAAACTTGAGGGTTTAACAACATCCAGGGTAGGGTGCAACTCAACCAGTTGAAGGGGTTTTGCAGAGTATTGACGTGTTCTTCCTATCTTCAGTCTTAGCTTGCTTGCTGGTGGCCTTTGGAGGCTTGGATCTCTTCTCAGACAACCTTTGGGAGGTACTTATCTTTGTATTGCTTATTACTGTATCAGCTGGCAGCCCATTTTGATATTATTGGGGCTTTCTTCCAGATCTGGAGATCTCTTGTATACGAGATCTCCTTACTATCTAAATAAAGGTCAGAATTGACATTATTGGTTCTCTATTGGTGTTCTTTATATATCTTGTCTTGTTTACGATTATATGCTTCAGATCTATTGCTCAATCAACATTAAGTAATCAATAATGCACATCTTCATGAGTACACCTGCAAACACATAAACAAACATAGCAAACAGTAAACAATTAGTGTTCCGAGCAAAAAATTTGGCTCAGGAACATTACAACTTCGCACAAGGTCAACAGATGCCGAGCCTTAGGGGCTGACGAGTTTCCCAACTTTTCAAGTTGGAGGGCCAACTTGTGTGGTTGGAGGTGTTTCCCAGCCTTGGGCTAGATGGGTAGTGTATGTGCACTACATCGCCTAATCCTTGTGATTATATGCCTGGTCACTGTGTACCGGTTGCCTGGTGTGCCAACCAGAGGTTACTAGTTCTGTATGAACTAGATGTCAGATTCTGTGTGAGCTGGCGAGTTATTAGTTCTGTATGAACTAGATGCCAGGTTCTGTGTTTTGCTGGCGAGTTACTAGTTCTGTATGAACTTGATGTCAGATTTTGTGTGAGTTGACGAGTTACTAGTTTTGTATGAACTAGATGCCAGATTCTGTGTGAGCTGGCGAGTTAAAGCCCAGTGATGACATAAACCTCAGAAGGATGATGAGACCCTGGATGCATGACGTGGTTACAAAACTTCTTCAATATAGATTCATGGAAAGTCAACAAGTGAATGGTCAAGTGTACAGAAGTGCAGAAGCAGTCGTGACGATCGTGCCAGAAGAATACCTTCCTTGCTAAGAGGGAGTGTTGAAGTTTGAGTAGCTTTGGAAGATATTCTTATTGTATTTAATTGTATTAGACCAAGTAAAAACCCTAAAAGAATAATATTATGTTGTATTTGTAAAGTTGACCCTATTGTGCCTTTGTAAAAGTAAAATGCAATTTAGAAAGTGACATTTGTACAAGTCGGCCCCGACCTAATTTCATGGTTGCTCAACTTGTATTTATAAGAGGCTAGGCGCCTCATTTGGAGAACACACAACACAAGTTCTCTTTCTCAAGGAAACGTGCGCAAGTCTGAGGAGGAGATGTAGCTACAGAAGTAAGGTTGTTTTGGTGAAGGGTTTTGGTTATCTGTTGGAGTCCTATCTTGGTCTAGTGGTGCACTACCCTATTCTGGTTAGGGTTTATGGTCTATCTTCTGGTTATCTTCTGTTTTGTGAGATCTCTCTTGGAGAGAGACGTTGTACTTGTCGACGAATCTATATTGAAGAAGCTTTGTTGGGTTTTCTCCCCCAAGTGGGTTTCCCAGGATAAATCTTGTGTATACCGTGGATGTCTTTCTTTCAGTGATGTTGATGCAATTATTATACTAATTGTTAAAAGTTAAAGAATACTGAATACACTTAACTGCTTAAGCGAAATTTTAACATTTCAGGGGAACGTTGGGCCTCCAAAGGCCATATCTTCATGTGCAAGGGTCTTCCTTCATCTAGATGTGCCAAGTCATCATCAAATCGTCCAACACCACCAAACCCTATCCCTCCAAGTATGATGTCATGCCCTAGGAGAAGACGCTTTGAGCCTCCAAGGCCGAACGTTGGGCAAAGGGGGGCTAGTCTCCTTCTCCAAGGTGTCTTGTCATGCCTCTAAAGGCAAAGTTCATCATCCACGTGTCCAAAGAGAAGGGGGCGCATCATCCAACCTGTGGGCTTCATGCCCCAAATGAAGGTCCAAGTGACCTTGTGCCTTCACGATCAAACTTTTCTGTCAAGGTCTTGCAAAGACAAACAAGAATGCCCTCCAAGGGTCCACAAGTCACAATATCATGCCAAGTAAGCCATATCTAATAAAATAACCACCCAAACATGTGCATCAGATCCCCCTTTTCAAAATAAACAAATGCCCAAAGACCTTATACAATTTGCCAAATTTAGATATGGGAGGGGTGTCATAATGCCCTATTGGGTGAACCAATTCCTCAAGTAGGGGATCTTCCCAAGGAGAAACCTTTCTAAGTCATGTAGTGAATGTGAGGTGGATGGGGTTAGACTTCTAGGTATGGGGTTTCATGACATACAAGGGCTCGTATTGTCTCATTTATGGGTGCCTTTTTTGAGGGCTAGCTGCATTCTTTTCCTCTTTTTGTTTTTAAGGCACATTTTTCCAAGCCCTTTTATTAGTAATTTAGTTTGCATGTGTCATCAAGTTGAAGACAATAAGGGGCACTAAAAAGGAAATGCATAGCCCACATACTCTCTACCTTGGTTTACATGCCTTTCCAAGTTGAAGACAATAAGGGGCACTAAAAAGGAAATGCATAGCCCACAAACGCTCTACCTTTGGAAAGTGTTATTGATTAATTAATTATTTATTTATGGGTCCCTTACTTTTTTGAGAAGCGTTTCATTGCTCCCAAGATCCTGGGGCGAGCCTTATGATGTTTTTGCTAGGACACCTCCGAGCCTAATGGCCCCTTCCCATGAAATGAGGTACATGCCCTTCTTGGGTGAATAAGCCCGAAAACCTAAAAGATGGGGAAATGAACGGGAAGAAGTGATGGAAGGTGGCAAGTATGAGTAGGAATGGTACGATGATCCTTCTAGGAAACCCCCCAGTAACAACCCTTTCCATAAGGGTGGCCACTTACTAGGGAGCCATGACACTCACCAAGGTGAAGTAGGGCAAAAAGCATAATTTCCAAGCAAATGTTTTCAAAATCAAGAAAGGATCCTTAGCAACATGTTCAAATGCTCCAATATTGAATGACACTTACCATGACACTGGACTTGTTACGTCATGAAGAAAGACCTGTTGTCCTCTGTGGGCCAAGCTGGGTGTGGTGGATGGTGCTGCCATCGACGGATGGTGATGTGTGGTATGATAGGGGCCCCTACCTGCTCATGATGCCTCTCAGTACTCCATGTCTGCAACCTGTGGGTCTTGAGACATCATGTCCTTAGTTATCCCTAGAAATGGGGGATAACAATGCCTACTTTGTGTAGCCTACTCTTGATAATGAATCTATGATGAAGCAACAACTGCCCCCAAGTTTTATCATTATGTTTAAAGGAAGCAAAAGCCTTCCAAATGGATTGAAACCTCCACAACCATTACTTGATTGGATCTCCAAGCCCCTATCTAGAGGGTATCCCCTTTGTTATTCATAATAAAAGAAAAAGGTTCTTTGGGCATGCAACTATAAATCCATTCTGCTCATTTGCTGTCAAAGCTGGAACATAAACGAATCTTCCTCATGAAATTCCAACAAATATTATCATAGGCCCTCATCTTGCCGCTTTGAATAGAATGAGTTAGCTTTTGAGGCATAAGATCTCATCTAGGATTTCCCTACCTTTGATGAAACCTCCCTACTCTTCAGATTTGATTCTAGGCAACAACACCTTTAGCATGTTGACAATTATGTTAGCTATAATTTTATACATATTGTTGCAAAGAGAGGGGTTTGTGTCCTTCAAGGGAGGTTGCCCCATGTTTTTGGGGATAAGACTAAGGAAAGTGGCATTTAAGGATTTCAAAATTGAGTTTGATTATCTTCATACCTCAACAATATATACAATGTTCTCTTTGACGATCTTCCCTTGGGATACTGTACAAACTTGGGGCATGGTCTTTCCTCATTGAAAATTATCTCTTCAACCTATTCTTTGGAAATAGACTTAATTAACTCCAATTTATCTTCTTCTTTCCCTACATGAAATATTTTCCTAGGGATGTTTCTTTGAGCATCCTCTCTATTCTCTATCTTTAAAAGCATAGTCATAAAATGTTTCACTACTTCTTCCTAGATTTCCTTTAAAGTCTTGACCTCTTCTTCTTGAGCTGATATAGTCATATCTATACAATTATATTTCCTTGCTGGATAGTGGGCTAGAAATACTTTTTATTCCTGTCTTCTTTTAGCCATTTCACACTCAATTTTTCTTTTTCATCCTCATCTCTAAGATTTATATTGCTTCACTAGATAGTTGGTGCTATGGAAATACTTTGTGTTCTTATCTCTTTTTACCCATTTCACTTTTTTTTTAACCTTTTCCGAATAATCTCTTCCCTTCTCTCAATCTCAATGACATTTTGTTGTAAATCCTTTTTAGTAAGAAGGCTATCTATAGATAGATCTTCTTGGATTTTGTTCCATAGGTCCTCAAACTCGTTTCATGCATTTGTTTTNAACCTTTTCCGAATAATCTCTTCCCTTCTCTCAATCTCAATGACATTTTGTTGTAAATCCTTTTTAGTAAGAAGGCTATCTATAGATAGATCTTCTTGGATTTTGTTCCATAGGTCCTCAAACTCGTTTCATGCATTTGTTTTTTGAACAAAAAATATTCCTAAAAAACTTATTTTTTCCAACTTTTTAACTTACTATTTTCTTGTGGATAATACACGTAATTGATCTATAAGCAAGATTGCCCTTGTTTCGTCACATCTTTATGTTTAGTTTTAGGCCTTCATGCATAAATCACATGTTTCTCAAAATGAAAAGGGATGCAAGAGGAGTTGCAAACACCATGATGAAGAGTTTGACAAGCCAATGATTTGAGGTTGCTGTGGTCAAAATATAAGCCTCTATCCATAAAGTATCCCACAACTAGCACTTGTTGACAACAAATGTCAAGTCTCTCTACAATGAAAGAAATTTCACATCTTATTATTCTAGGTGTACTTGCCTCCATAGTGATGGTATCAATTAGCTTGCCTTGCTTGTTGAGTAGAAAATTATTGGCTAGAATAATCAAGGAATCACACTCCTTCCTTCATTTTAAATGAAACAATAACATTAAAATCCCCTCCTACTATCCAGGGTTTGTCTTCCACTGTCAAGAGTGTCTTCCAACAACGATCCTAGGAAGCAATGGAAAAACTATATAGGGGCATGACATTTGTCAAAACATTTCCTCCATTGAAGTTTAGGCGTTGAAACCTATCGTTATCTACCATTTGTTACTAACTATCCACATTACTCTATTGTCCTTGGGCTCCATAAAGTAGCTAAGCCGTATGACAACTTCATTCATCTTGGGGTTTTGGCTTTCTAATATTGTGTTGTTTTTATGATGATTAGTGTCTTTACTACTCCACCATGACACTGATTTGAAGTTTCCCTCTTCATAGCAATCAATTAGTGGCCAACTCTAGTAATGATACTGTTAATTAAATTTTGTTGAAGCCTAATCATCATTAGAATTTTGGGTCAAGATGAGTGCTTATTTGCAAGTTGTGATAGGTATCCTTACTTGGCTCTTTGCTCTTCCATTGAGCTTGCTACTTCGCCTCTTATAGGTCAGAAACCATATTATTTTTTGAGGCTTCATCGCTTTTACAGTGAGTGAGTAACTCCATTGATAGTTTCCCACCTCACATGTTCTCTTTGGATGCTCCCTCCCTCGTTCTCCCCTTGAAAGGGGAAATTTATAGGGTAATCAATGAGATTTATTTACAATACATCCAAACTAGTTGGACTTCTCCTCCTCGACCCCTTACTTCTATGTGCAACACATTTTACAAATTGTTGACTCTAAATGTTTTTACATGACATGTTTATCTAGTTTTTATTTGATTTCATATTTTTCTTTTTCAATATCATGTGTAAAGTGTGTATTTCTCAATAATTGGGGATGGTAAATTGACAATGAATTGAGGGGGGTGGGGGTGAAGGGCTAGATGAGCTTCCACCTTCTCATGGTTGGCTTCCTTAGTAGAGAAGCAAGCATTCTCAAAGTAAAGAGAAGATCAAGTGAATAACTGGTATGCCACACCAAGGGCCAATATATGAGCTCATCAATAATTATGAATTAAATTTGTGTTTCATCGAGTTCTTATATTCAATACAATCTTATTATCCATCTTAGAGACCCTACTAATCAATATTTTTATAGGTGTAAAGAATCATGTGGAGGAGAATCTACGAATACCAATAAGGCAAAAGATATGACTCTCTTTGGGGTAAATAATACTAGGTTTTAATCATTTTCAATACGAATGGGGTAAATAATATGAATGAGTATTACTAAATAGAATTTGGTCTTAGTAATTTTGCTAAATTGTAACCCATCTTGTGGATGTCATTACAATTGGATATAACATTGATTGAACACAATGACATAAGCCTCCATTCGTGGATCTATGTAAGCAATTTTGTTTGAAAGAAATGAAGTTTCTATGAAGTACCTCCATTGGTTGTTCCTTTTCCATTATTCTAATATCCTTGGTACTACTTCCATTGGCTTAAGTGCATCATGTAGTCCTTTATTTTATGAGGGATATTTTATTGTCTCTATAGATACTCAGGAGGGTTGTCCTCATCTTTATTTTGTTACCCTAATTGGAGATATTTGGCCTTGTTTTTAGAGATACCATTACATTTCGATGCAAAGTGTTGCAAGGGTACGCTTCACCATGACACTGATTTGAAGTTTCCCTCTTCGTAGCAATCAATTGGTGGCCAACTCTAGTGATGATACCTTCAATCAAATTTTGCTAAGCCTTAATCATKATTAGAACTTTGGAGCAAGATGATTGCCAGGTTGTAGGYTGTGATAGGTATYCTTACTTGACTCTGCTCCTTTGATGAKATTGCTTCTTCACCTATCATAGGTTGGAAACAATGTTCTTTTTTGAGGCTTTGCTCACTTTTAGAGTAAGTGTGTATYTCTATTAATCATCTCCCACCTCACAGGTTCTCTTTGGATGCTCCCTCCCAYRTTCTCCCCTTGAAAGGGAAAATYGCCAGTGCAAATCAGTTAGGACATTTATTGACAATACATCCAAATCACTTGGACTTCTCCTCCCTAACCCCTTAGCCCTAGTTTGGGCTTCTATGTTCAACAATTTTTACAGATTGTTGACGGTCTACTATGAGAGGCAAGAGAGATTTTATTGTCTCGACTCTCTATAAATACTCAAGAGGGTCATCATCCTCTTTCTTCTGTTACCCCGATTGGAGATGTTTGGCCTTGTTTATTAGAGATACTATTACATTTCGATGCTTGGTGTTGCAAGGGTCTACTAGGGCCCCTAGGCTAATTGCCTCTTTCTTATGCACCATCTCAGTTACTGAGGGGGTCAAACACCCAACAAAGATTGTGAATATCGGGATAGGCAACAACAAACAAATTAGGGATCACCTCCTCACTCATGCTGCCTCGATTTCAACTCATGTCATCTATTTCAGAGTTCAATGTAGTGTTATGACATCTTCGCTCTGTGTCCAATGTAGGCCCTCGAGGCAAAATGGCTTACCAGGTTCTTCCCCTCTGTGGATATGTTGGCCTTGAATGGTAGGAGAGTTGTTGCAATGGGTTCCATACAACCTCCTTGTTAGTCCATACACCTCCTCTCAACTCGGGGCACTCTCCTGATGACACCATCATGCTCAACATGGGGAACTTTACTGTGATTGGCAACATTGTAGACTCTTCTAGTCATTTAGACTAAGACTAGTCCCCCTTTTGTCACATTGTTCCCATTCTTCCTAACTGTTCTCTTTTACATTGTGAAGTGTTTCCTTCATTATCTACACTATTTTAGTTTTCCTTTTTTATCTTCTTGCATTGTTGTTAGCTTAGATTTGTTAACTTTTTAGGGTATTTGTTAGCTCTGCTACAAGTCATTGGATTTCAAGGTAGGATACCTAACATATATGTGTGCACAATGGGATTATTAACAGTGAACACACATACAAGATTGCCTAGCCTAAGGTGTGAAGCACACACATGGCATTCAGTCTATGGGACACTAGATTTCTAGGTACAAGTGACACCCTTTAAATAATCTTTATATTAGCATAGGGGATTATAGTACATAAGAGGTACATCGATTTCTCTTAAAATATACACTACAATAAATATACTTACTGAAAGCCATTCATGAGCAATAGGCATCATTAAGACCTCTCAAAAAAGTATGGATTTCTTCCACCATGAACATATGTATAGTGTTGAATTGTTTGCATAACATGTTCCATAGTAGGCTTGCTTGTGCTACAAGTTACTGCTTATAACAGAATAACCGACAGATGGTGACATGTCATCAATAGCCTAAAAGAATGGCAGGGATGTATCATTCCTTTTACTGCTGTCTTACACCTGTTTTGAAACCTCTGACAGAAGATGATGTAAGCATTGCTACATGTCGACCTTCATGTTGGTACATGAATATAAGTATTCTGATTTGACACTGCTACAAGACTTCAGCTCCATCACAGAATCTGCGCTCATGATCAGTGTTGCACGTATCATGATAATATCAGAATTATCATGATATTATCGCCAAAACCCAACTCGGCGATAATATCACCTGTGTTTATCACGATAAATTCAAATTGCGATAATTTGGAAATTATCACCCTGCTGCATGAATATCACCTTGTAATCAAATTTTTGGTCTTTTAACCCTCATTTTGCAAAAGTGAGTTAGGGTATTGAACCAGTGTTTTCAAATCCGGACTCCAATTAATGGTAATGTTAAATTCTTAAAGTAAAAGGATAAAAAAGAAAGATAAAGGAAATGAATTTTTAACATTACCATTAATTGTTTCAGGATGTTTGAGAGTGGTTCCAACCTCATCGGACTTAATATGGAGAACGTAGAATTTCATATCCCACTCAAAGTTCAGTAGACTTATAGTTTTCAGGATTTCAGGATTGGTATGATTGCAACATTTTCATTGGATTCTATCACGTATGAGGGTATGGGATTGGCATTTAATCAAGAGAACCAAACCTGTTATGTACCTTGATGTTGGTGGTATTGATTGTTGATCTCTTTTGTGATGGCCTTAGCAAAAATGTACCCTTCACTCAAACCAAAATCATTGATTAAGCATGTTAAACTTTTTCTACCATATTATAAGGCTTGGATTAAGCAGTTTCATCAAAATAGGGTGGTGTTGACTGATGTCCCTAGAGGATCGAGGTAGAGGCAAAGGTTAGACAAGAGGCAAAGGGTGATACGAATGATGAGGATCCTAATATAAGTGACGGTGGAACATTGCATGTCATTTATTCATAATGCTTTCTTTCAAAATTTCAATATTTTTTTGGAATCATGGTTTGAAATCTTTAAAATATAATTTTTGCATTAGAATTTAAATATTTTATGTATTATATAGTAAACCGAGCCATTGAAATCAGATCGGTCTGAATCAATCCGAGTCCAAGTATCTAGATGCCTCATGATGATCATCTCATGGGATACATTTATTTTTGTTTTGATGTTATTTTGTATTATCCTTTCAGGAATTATGACTTAGGACAGATCATACTTCGGTATCGATGTTTGATGGACCACTTGACATCTTATATTGCAGTTTTATTTTCATATTTATGTGACAATGTGTTTGTTTGATGTCAATGTTTCTTTAGAAGTTCAAAAATTTAAAAAATGATTATTTTTGTATTTTTTAAAGTTTCAAGATAATTTCCCCGATATTGCTGATAATTTCAATTTTGGACCCCGGCGATAAATTCTTGATAATGATAAGTGCAACATTGCTCATGATTGCTTGAAGGTTTTGCCTGTGTCCTCTGCAGGTCAGGTGGTCAGCTCCCATTCCAACTTTATGGGCTGTTATCTCTCGGTCTTAGTTCCCTATACATACATAATATCCCATAATTTTTTACAGTTAATGTTGTGTTTGGGATTGCTACAATTTTACATTTATAATAGTTTGAGAATACATTTGTCACATTCAGGCCTATTCATACCTTATTGTTTGATTCCTTCTGCCTAACAATGGCTTGCATGCAGGACGAGTTCCATTTGCATATTTAGAGGATATTCAAATGAGATTTATGAAGACATATGGCCGTGTGGCTCACAATGCACTTGCTTATGCAATGAATGATGAATTTTCTAGAGTTCTGCATCAGCAGATGGAGTATTTCTCTAGCAACCCCAATGCAGACACCTTAACACGTGTTAGGGGGGAAATGAATGAGGCAAGTTCTTCCTTTCTTCTCTCTATGAATGTCTCTCTTGGGTTCCTTTTAGTTTGCCATTGTGGCTGTTTGGTAAACGGAAAGATTTGTTAATGCTATTGAAATTTTGAGTGAAAAGCTCCGCAATAGATTTCTCTGTGACAAGGGACCCAATATGTTGGGCATCTGATATTGGGTTTAGTATCTTGCTTATTGAATTTGGAAAATTAACTAAAAATCTGGCAGTTTTAAGAATTCAAGTGACGTGCTTCTATTCAGAAGTGTAGTCAACAGTGAAAACTGGGAACTTCTGTTCAAATGTATATTGGTTGGAGGAGACTTGGCTGTCTCACATCAGATTGGTTTGGAAGGAGACATTTGTATTCTGTATCTAGATAATAGATTCATCCCCTATGTCTAGAAATTAAGATATAAATGTGTGATTATTTGTTTGATGCTACTCTTTACTCATTTTAAAGCATAAATATATTTTGTATATAAGAAGTTTGTCGAAATTGTTGACTGAATGATTTTGCATAACCTTTGCATGGTTGTTTCTATACTTGAAGTCGGTCTTGACTCTTATCAATTGTGATCTTTTATGGCAACATTCTAGAGAAGGTTGATTGCTATGAAAACTATCCTGTGCCTGTTAGCAAAGAAATTGCAGTAGTTAGAACAGAAGCATCCAATTCATGCTTTAAGGTTCCATGGTCTCATGGCCCATCATTTTGTCATCTCTCTGTATTGGAGCCATACTAATTAACTTGACTGCCATAAAGAAAATTGTTTTTTCTTTAAGGCACTGTAAGATATCATTTTATTTCAAAATATAAAATATGTACAGATCAAAATTTGGCTGAACAATTAGCCTGGCTACTTTAGGTTCCATTGAAGACGTATGGTCATCAAACTTTCTTGAAATAATGCTACACCTACAGCTTCCGCAAACTTTCTTGAAATATATTTATATCAATGTTGCAAATATCGTTTCAACTTTCAAGGAATCTATGGCCAAGGGTCTGCAAAGAAACTTATCAGAAATATTGGTAAGCATAAACTTAGACCTGAAAAACTCTGAAAAATTGGGACAAATTGAAGGTATTTGGAACAATGATTTAGATACATGAAATAATTTTCCTATTTACCACCCAAAGTAGACTTGCAAGAATTTGCAAGAACAAGTGTACCAAAAGTTATGTTTACAAAACAATTGATTTAATGGCTTCATCTATAATGACTAGCTAGAACGGCTTCAAATAGATTGTTTCTGTAGCATTAGTGTCAACTGGGTTGTTGCAGTGTCTATAATTGTGCATAAACTGAATTTCACCTAACATATTAAGGAGAATCTGAGCTGCATTGACTGGAGCCTCAATAGCTGCATGGGTGATGGCAAATTTACCCTTCATAGTCTTAGTTATCATTTTGGAATCTCCCTGAATTACCAACATGGAGACTCTTATGTTGAAAGTGTTAAATTTCATCAACCCAACACCCGACAATTTATTTCCTACCAAATACCTTGCTGTAATAAACTTATTACACAGATTTACTGAATAAAAAACACGGCTGAGTTTTAACGATTTACAGAAATAAATCAACTGAAGCAGAACGGTAAACCAAACACATTTGCACACATGATTTCTTGGTAAATACCCCTAGAAGAACCCCTAAGGGAAAACCAGTACTGTGATGATTTTATCATGATAAAATCCGGGCTCCGTCTTGGGATTGTTATCGCACAATTTGTAGTTTGGGCAAAGCCCAACCCAAACCACAAAGGTGTGACAACTATGGGAGTATTTACCCACTGTCACCTTAGATAAACATTCCTCTTGCTTTAGTGATGATGAAATCACCACAAGGGGGGAGTCCCGGCTGACCCTAGGGGAATTGAGATGAAAAGTGATAAGATATGAGAGGTGCCCCTACAGGTCAAGGTCAAGTACGGAGATGAAGCTTGGAAAAGAGTCTTGTTAGAAGGGAAATGGTTGCCAAAGATGATGTCCCTGCAAAACAATGTCAGCCCTGTCCAGAACAAGACAATATATAACAATAGATGCTTCAACACCAAGGGGGATTGAACAAGTAACCTTGCTGTCCCAAATTGCAGCAGTATGGAATATATATATATATATATATATATATATCAACAATAAATGATAATAATAGCTGCAATTTTAACCATCCAAAATCAAGTACAAGATGTTGGAAACAAAGCTAGCAGTGACTAGTTAAACTTCCAATGATTAAAGCAAGATTTTGATGGTGATTAGGGGGTTGTTATTTAGTGTTATCAACAAATTATGTAACAGCCTAATGGCTGTAGCAAACAATTGCTACGACAACAAATTCTAGCCACCAAAATTAACAAGTAATCCACCCCAAAAGATAGCTAACAACTAGTAGATTAGTTATGGCAGCCTGCAAGTGTAATTTAGTGGTAGAATAGTGAGTAAACCAAGAGATAAAGATGAGTTTGCTGCAGCCCTATTGGATGTAGCATAAATTTATAACAACAATGAGAATTAATTGGCCAATTAAGACGCCCCTAGGGCACAAGAAAGCTTGTAGCATGTAAAATTAGATCCAACTTAAACAATTGCAATATTTCAAAAATTCACGTATACCAATGCATTAGTATACAATCTCCAATGCAAGTAGATTAGTTCCTTATCAATTGGGTTAATGGAGTCTCTTGTGTATAAGCTAGGTTTTGTTACTTCTCTAGAGCCTTTTTACTCCCCAGAGCAAACTAACCTTAGCAAGGTAAATCTACAAGGGTGTAATCCCTTTTACTCCTTGTAGCAACCTTTGCAAAATAACTCTTTCAATGACAATAATGATAGATCTTGATGGAGGGTGTATGCCCTTATACTCCTCCAAGGATCTAGACAAATTAACCTTGAAACAAGTAGAAACAACACAATATGCAAAAATTCCTTACCAATTCCAAGAGATAGCATGAAAAATCTTTCTTTATCAAGAATATTCCATCACAATTGCAAAGAGACAAGCATCAAGAAATAACTCCTAGCTTCTTCCTCCAATAGACAAGTAAAACCATCCACAAATCACCAAAGAGAGATAGAGTGAATTGCCCAAGTAGGGCGAAAATTTCAGCCAAAAGTGTATGTAATTCTCAAACACATGATGACAAAATGAGATGGAAATGACCTTTATTTATATGAGGTCATCCAACTCTAATTTGTCAGCAAGAAAATAAAAGAGGGCTGACCCTGTAATTTGCCTTTTACAACTTAAAATTACAAAATACATAAAGTAATTTCCCCTTTAGGGGTGATGTCATGCCCTAGAAGGGTGACGTAGGCCTCCAAAATGAGATGTTTTGGCTCTTGATGGAGATCGTTGGGCCTCCAAAGGCCACGTGCCTTGCCACCAAGTGCTCTAGTGCATGCCAAGTGTCTCTCTCTCTATCAAACCACCTCACATCACCATCAAACCATGAAACCCCATCAAAACCCTAGCCTCCAAGTGACGTCTAGGGCATAGAAGGTGACGTTTTAGGCCTTCGAAGGCCAATGTTGAGGGGCAAGGGGCCATAAAGTGACCATCTCATGGTGTCCTAGTGCCTCCAAAGGCAACGTTCATCCTCCCAAGTGTCCAATGAGAGGGGGCACATCATCCATCTTGTGGGCTTCATGCCCCTATGAAGGTCCAAGCAATCTTGTGCCTCCATGAAAAAACTTTCCCCTGACAAGGCCCCAAAGACAAACAAGTACGCCCTCCAAGGGTCCACAAGTCACAAGTATCATGCCAAGTAAGCCATATTTAATAAAAGAACCACCCAAACATGTGCATCAAATCTCCCCTTTTCAAAATAAACAAATGCTCAAAGACCTTATACAACTTGCCAAATTTAAGCATGGAACGTTTGTCATGGCGCCCTATTGGGTAGATCATTCCCCAAGTCAAGGAGTGTTTCCCAAGAAGACCCTCTCTAAGTCATGTAGAAGAGTATGAGGTGGATGGGGGTGTGAATTTTGGGCATGGGGTTTCTTGACATACAAGGGCTCATATTATCTCATTTATGGGTGCCTTTGTAGAGGGTGTGCTGCATCCTTGTTTTCAATGCAACCTTTTTCCAAGCCCTTTTATTTGCCATTAATTGATTAAGGTTCAAACATTGAGTACTATATGCAAGGGAAAGTAAAGAGTACCACAATGCCACTTGAAGCTAGGAACACATTGAGTGCCATGTGCAAGGAAAGTAAAAGACACCGCAAGCGTATTCCCTCAACAAGCGGGACATTTATTAGTTATATGTTTCATTTTACAGGTCCTTGAATTTTGTGGAGAAGCATTTCATTGCTTTCAAGACCATTAGGGCGAGCATCTAGAGGATTAATTTTTGGCTCTTATCATTTGCCAGCTACAAGCTTCTGGGCCTTTATCCCCTTCTTCCCATGAAATGAGGTACAAGCCCTTCTTGGGTCAATATGCCCAAGAACCCAAAAGACGAGGAAATGAAAGGGAAGAGGTATGGAAAGTGATAAGTATGTGCGGGAATGGTACGATGACCCTTCAAGGAGACCCCCTAGTAGCAACCTTTTTCTTGAGGGTGACCCACTTATTAGGACAACATGGTAAAATGAGGCAAAAGGAATAATTTCCAAGCAAACAATTGTAAAATCAAGAAAGGACCCTTTGCAACATGTTCAAATGCTTCGGTTATTAAAATGACACTTACCACGAGACCGGACTTGTTACCTCATGAAGTAAGACATGCTGTCCTTTGTGGGCCAATCTGGTGTGGTGGACGCTGCCGCTGTTGGTCAGTGGCGATGTGTGGTAATGGGAGGGGCTCTGTTTGCTCATCTGGCTCTCGATACTCCATGTCTGCAACTTGCAGGCCTCGAGACATCATCTACTTAGTTACCCCTAGAATGGGGGGTAACAGGGATGATGGTGCACCTAAGGAAAAATACAAAAAAACAAAATAACGTATCACACCTCAAGCTTCGTCCTTCGATCTTGTTGGCTGCTACTTCCTTTGCTGCCCCTTTCTCCCTTCCTTAGATCCTGCCCCTGCACACTTGGATGAAAGTCCTTCTCCACCCAATCAATGAGATCTCACTATCCAACTCTGTGTGTGTCTCCTCCTCTCACCTTAACTGCCTTTTATAATGTTGAATTTACTCAAAATCCAAAACCCTAGATCTCCAAAGTGATCAATGGTTGAGATTAGATCTCATCAACACTTTAGATCAATGACTAGGCTTTAATTTAATTCACTAATGCCAAATACTTATGCATTTAATTAAATTAAACTCAATTAGTTTTAAGAAGACATTCACTTTAATAATTACTTCAATAAAGTGAATTTCCTAAGCCTTGAGAGGTATTAAGGACGAATTCCACATGTTTGACACAAAACCAATGTAGAAGTACCTGTCCGATGCTACAAACTTCAACACTCCCTCTTAGCGAGGAAGGTACTTCTTGAAAAGCCACCTGGAGTTGGTTCTCCCTCCGATCCTGGCATAATGTCGCACACATCATCCTCACACTGCCATCCCTCTGACCCTATTGGTCAGTTGCTTCTTGAACACTGGAAGTCTCGAAATCAATGACACTACACATTAATGCCCTGAAGTATGGAAAATTCGTTGAAGGCTTGCATTCCCTCAATGTGTTCCTAGGAGACTCAACTTGTTCCCGAGCATCCATCAATGTCATCTCATACCAATTGGGTTTCTTGAAAGAACTGGAAGGGGCTAACTCCCTCTTCCCATCTGATGTTTGACACCCCATACTGGAAGTCTGTGAAATCTGCTCACCCTTCGGAGCCTCTTGCTCCTCGTCCTCTGTCATTGACATCGATCCATGATCCAAGACCCCCTTGGGTCCACCTACAAGCTTGCCCTGCAACCTGTATACCTTGCCCTCTATGACACCAATGTTCACTATTGTGTTAGGGCTAGCTCCCTCTGAATGTATGATTACTTGTCTGTTCTGGAACAACGCTGCAAAACCCTTGTCCTCCAGTGTTGAGACTGAGAGCAAATTCATCTTAGCTCTGGGACATACAGCACATTTGCCACCTCCAGAGAACCTCTTGAATCCAGTTGGAACCTGATTGTGCTAACTCCCTCTACACTACACTTGGCATTGGTGCCAAGCTCCACATGTAGATCCGAGCCCGTCTCTGACCAACTGGTGAACAACTTGTGTCCCCGTCATGTGACGAGATGCCCCGCTATCCACGAACTAGGCACTACTGGAAACTGTGCCAAAAAGACAAGAGACTAATAAGAAATCCTTCTCAAACTTCTCAACAAACTCCTTGACTTGAGTTTCTGCAGATGCTGCTACCTGCTGAGTCTTACCCTTCCCTTTCTTCCGTTCAGGACACTATGAATCATAGTGGCCACTCTTGTGGCATGAAAAACATTTGACTTTGCTTAGATCCTTTTTTCCAGCTTGCGGAGTTGACTCTCCACCTGTACTCCCCTTGCTCCTCTTTGCCTGACTAGCAAGGGCTAGATTCTCATCATCACCAATCTATTGGCCTGCTAGAGATTCCTCTCGAATCTCGTCCTAGATGGAATCATCCCACATCCTATCAAATTTGGGAAGTTTCTCTCGTGCTACAATTCCATTGATGAATGGGGCCCATGGCTCAGAGATACCATTCAGGGTCGTCCTCACCAACTCTTCATCTGTCATGACTTCCCCAATAGGTGCCAAATGATCATGTACCTAAGTGATCTTGGTGAGATATTTGGTCACTATATCTGGTCATCTTGGTGTCTCTAAGCTTTTCCTTTAACACCATATTCTTGTTTGCATTATTGCTCTGGAAAAGATTTGTTAGAGCTGCAAACATCTCCCTCGCTGACTTCTTCTCATATAGGTGAGGAATCAAATGATCCTTCACCGCATCTAAGATGATCCTCCTGGATTTCACTTCCTTCAACTCATGGGCGGCCAAGTCCTTTAGATCCGTCGGTGGAGTCATGATTGTGTTAGAAAAATTCCACAACCCATTCTCCATGAGAATCAATGTGATCCTCGCCTTCCAAGGTACAAAGTTTGGCACCCTCCAGCCTGTCCTCAAACCTCAAATCGGCTGCGGCCATCTCCAAATCAAAATTTTAACGGGAAATACAAATTGTTGAAAAATGTGCCTTGTCCTTTAGGAATGGTAAACTAAAGAGTTTGTGCTTGGTCCTTCAAGTACCAAAACTGATCTGATCTCCTCTGCTGACTGCTCGTATCCCTGTCTAGAATTCCGCTGCTCACTGTTCGGACTTGATGTCCGCTGCTTGGACTGGATAGTCGCTACCTAGATCCTCTGTTGCTGTTGGAACCCTCTTGGCCTGCTCGTGACCTTCCTGGGCCCTTCTGTGGCTGTCACGCCTTGGCGGTTGCTCCTTGTGCCCCTGCGACGGTTGTGGTGACTTGTTGTTGGCTGTCTGCGATGACCTGCAGATGGTGCTCCTCACCTGTCAACTGTGTTGGGGTTGTTTCCTGTGGTGGCTGCCCTGCGGTTGGTGACTACCTCCTGCAACTGCCCCGTGCCAACTTACGCCCGTGGATCCTCCTGTGACCACGCCTCACCACGTCTGCCGCTTGCACTCCTTTCTTCACTGCGTCCGCGTCCGTCCATTGCCTCGTACCGCCTCTGCTGCTCGACGATTGCAACTTGTAGCGCTCGCAACCTTGAGTCCCAACATCTTGCTGCGGCCTTCCTCCATGCCCGTGGACTTCTCTCAATGTCCCGATCTCAGCTCCTTGACCGGATCGAGATCCTCCTATGACCTCGCCTCGCCACATTTGCCGCTTGCGCACCTTTCTTCACTGCGTCCGCGTTCGCCCACTGCCTCCTGCCACCTCTGCTGCCCGGTGGCTGCAACTTGCAGCGCCCGTGACTTTGCGTCCCAACGTCTTGCTACGAACTTGCTCCACGCCCGTGGCCTTCTCCCAACGTCTCGATCTCAGCAAGCGACCCTATCTTCCCATCGCCTGTGGCTATTCTGTAGCAATGTACGTGGCCATGCGGCTTCTTCCTTTCTCTCTTTTTTTTAAACTCCTATGCAACCTGCAGGAAAAACAATTTCCACTGCAGCAAAAATTAGTATCTGTGTGCAACTTGGCTTCCATTTCAGAGTCTCGACTTTGATACAATGTTAAATTTTCATCAACCTAGCACTCGACAATTGTTTTCCTAGCAAATACCTTGCTGTAATAAATTTATTACGCAGATTTACTGAATAAAAAACACGACTTAGTTTTAACGATTTACAAAATAAATCAGCAGAAGCAAAACAGGAAACCAAACACATTTGCACACATAATTCCTAGGTAAATACCCCTGGAAAAACCCCTAAGGGAAAACTAGCACTGTGATGATTTTATTATGATAAAATTTGGGCTCCCGTCCTGGGATAGTGGCCCACTTAAGGAAAAATACAAAACAACAAAATAACCCATCACACCTCAAGATTTGTCCATTGATCTTGCTGCCCGCTACTTACTTTGTTGCCCCTTGCTCCCTTCCTCGGACCCTGCCCCTGCACACTTGGATGAAAGTCCTTCTCTACTCAATCAATGAGATCTCACTATCTCAATATGTGTGTGTCTCCTCCTCTCACCTTAGCTTGCTTTTATAATGTTGAGTTTACCCTAAATCCAAAACCCTAGATCTCCAAAGTGATCAATGGTCGAGATTCGATCTCACCAACACTTTAGATCAATGGCTAGGATTTAATTTAATTCACAAATACCAAATACTTAGACATTTAATTAAATTAAATTCAATTAATTATAAGAAGACATTCACTTTAATAATTGTATTAGTAAAGTGAATTTCCCAAGTCTTGAGAGGTATTAAAGACGACTTCCACATGTTAGACATATTGCCGTCCTTATACACACTTGCAAACGTGGACTAAGTCTCGGTCCACTTAGTGTGTCCTCGGAGACACAATGTCTAAGTTCAAGCCCACTGTCACCTCGACTTGACCTTCTTCCGTCTAGGGTTACTCCTAGGGAAGTCCTAGGGAAGCCAAGGCGGTAGACCCTAGTTTCTATGTGAGTTAAAAAGATTAATTCTAGGAGTTAATTTTAATTGTTAGAAGGTCTAGGGGGAATCTAGCCTATATGAAAGTCAACAATGCAAATGCAAACTTTCAATGCAGAAGCAAACCTTTTCCTAAGTCAACTAAGATTAGTGCCTAAGGTTGGGTAATGGGGTCAACTAAGTTAAAGGGGTTAAGCTTTACAAAAGATTACAAAAGAAACTTTACAAGACTTTACAACTTGATATAAAAGAGTCACTTTATACAAGTAAATGAAACAACTATCTACACAAAAAAATATAAAGAATACTAAAGATACAACAACTATTAACAAGATGAAATAGGCAAGCACTAACTAACTTGCCTTATTTGTGCAGGGAAAGAAAGAGCATTCAAGAGGAGATTACCACAACACAACAAGCCAACACACCCAAACAATGAAGTGCCTCCACAAGATGCGCAACTTCAAGGGGTGGTCTCAATGGCATCAACACTACAATTGCAAGCCCAAACAAGAAGTGCCTCCAAAGGATGTGCAACTTCAAGGGGAACTAGTTAACCATCCACAAGAGCTCAATACAATTGCATGTTAGATAACTTAAGTAAGATGTTTGCATAAGTTAAAGAGCATTAAACCATCAAAAGATTAATAGATTATACCAAGTTAAGGTGGATTAAGTTTTAGGATTGCTTAAGTTGATAAAGTTAAGATGTGAATCCTAAAACTATGTGTCTTCCCTAGAACTCTCCCCGCTTATACCAAAAAGACTGCTCGATGCTCAAGAAGTGAGGCAAACAAGGCCACACCCTAGCTCCATAGGTCATTCCGGGAACAAAAGTACTCCACAAGGGGGACACCTAGTGCCGTGAGACCATCCTTGATCTAGCACCCCATGCTTCTTCCTTAGGTTCTTTTTTTGATAGCAAAGTTGAAACAGTTGAAGGTGATCTAATTAACTAGATAAGTTGAAGCCTTAAGAATTGTTAAGGTAAATTATGCCTTAAAGATTTATTGAGTTAAGTTGAGTTAAGTGCTTGCAAGTAAAGTGAAATAAATTGCTTAAGCTTGAAAAAGATTTAAGTGATTTAAATTTGAAAGAAAAATAAGTGTTTGAAAATAAAGTTATGCTTGAAAAACACAAGTAAAGTTACTATGCCTCCACGACTTAAGCAATGAAAAGTAAAGAGAGCTTCTAAGATCAAAATGATATACAAGCATTATAAACCATAAACCACAACTAAGTTCCTAGCCTTACTATATAGGATGGTTGGCTTTTCCAAACTCTTTCCTAGGTGTAGGCAAATAAACAAAGAAAAACGTAGAAATTTTAAATGCTTTGAGAAATGCAAGCCCTTGGGAGTCGGGACTCCCTTGGGCTTGATTTCAAAGAGAATGAGAGAGAGAAAAAAGTGGGTACTTGTTACCCCAACTGGGAGGAGTTTGCTTGACTTTAGATGCCCCAAAATGGGCTGTTCCTCCACGTTTCTGTCACAAATTTGTCAAAAAGCAGCAAGTAAAACTAGCTGGAAAAGCTGCAGAAATCACTAAAAATCTGCAGAAAATTTCTGTTAGTGTAAACCAGAAATTTTAAATGTAAACCTAGCAGTATATATATTCATTTTTGGTCTACTTCAGAACACAAATCCACCCATATATAGAAGAATATGACAAAATAAGCATAACTGGAAATACAAGAGGTTTTAAGTGGGTGAAAAGGAAAATTTCCAGATCTGAAATCTTCACTCCAAACCCTTAGGTAACCTGCAAATCTTGTGAGAAAAGCTACAAAATAGAGAGGATGTGAGTAGATCTAGATGGTAAAACAAAATGCTTTGTAATACCCAAATAAACACTTCACTAGATATATGATAATACTACCACAAATCTATCCAAGCAAAATACTTTGCTTGGAGTTCCTACTCTAGATCTATAAGCTAAGCATACACAAGAAAATAAACAAGAACAAGATCACCTCATTAAGCAATATGGCACCAAGAAGACTCTTCACACCATGTATCCTCCAAAGTTTTTGGTATTAGAAGCAAGCTAGGACAAATACTTGCCCGAGCTTGAGAAAAGAAAGAGAGAGCAAGAAGAATGAGAGAGAAGAGTGAGAGAGAAAGGAGAGGAGAGGAGAGGAGAGAAATGGGTAGAGTAAGCATGCACTGCGAGATCATGTGTCAAATGAGGGAGGGAAGACTCTTATTTATACTTGGGAGCCAAGAGTGAGCCCTCTTGGATGAGTTACAAGTGTCACACATCCAAGAGAAATAGACAAAGTCAAGGAAGTGTCACTCTTAGGGTTTTGGTAATGAGTTGGCACGAGTTGGAAGGATTTGACAAGTCAAATGATGAGTTGTGGGGTCTAGGGAGGCGCACCAAGTGAAGAAACAAGTCTCCCATTATTTTTTTTTGTTATTTTTTACTTTTTGGAGACTTTCTAGAAGGGGGGTGCACCTCTCTAGGGAAAGTGACGTTTTTGCTTAATGGCTAGGTGAGGGGGTGAGGTGATGGTTGGAAAATGTTAGGAATGGGTTAGGAAAATGTTTGGGTAAGTTCTCCCACTCTTTCTCTAACCAAATTGCTCATTTTACAATTATTTGACAAGTTTGATTTTGTCAATTCCAACAATTAAATTGTTGTCTTAGACTAAGACTCCTCATGGACGAACACCTAGAAAAACTTGTCCAATTGAGCTGAAACTTTCTCCAAGGGTGTAGGGTGTCTCATTCTATTTTTTTTGAGCACAAATACCCCTATCGAAATCCCAAGGATCCAATTTTTACAATTTTTATCAAAAAATATTTAAAATTACTATTAAATGGGTAATTTTAAAAAATAAAAAAAAAACTATTTAGACTCGACGAAATTCCGCAAGACTCTAGGAGATGTCTAGCATGGCCATTTACAATATTTCTAGACACTAGCTACCATAGGGCTCGACCATTGGAACACCTTTCACCACTTTGGAGAATTATTGTGGGAGTGAAAAACTCAAGGGAAATTAATAAGGCTGGTTAGGCCAAATTAATAACCCGAGGAAAAAAAAAACTCGATGAAAGGAACTCCTCCAATGATGAAGTCCTAGGAAACCGACCTAAACTATGATCCATGCAGACCGATTACATTATAATCCCACGTAGTGGAGCGAAAATTCCAATTACAAAAACACGTGCTGAAGCCAAAATTTCCTTGTAGAACCAACAAGTCTTCAAACTAGTAGCACCACCCGGTACATATCATCATGGCACATGGAGTCGACCCCCTAGTTAAAATAGGTGGTCAACATTTGGTTTTACAGGGGGACGTGTGTTTGATCTTCACTTTGGGGAGGAAAGCACAAGAGAATCCAGAATCTACAAAACAGAGTGCTCACCAATACCCAACATAAATACATGTATAAACAAATGAATAAATGAAATGCTGTAAACAATAATTACATAATGAAATAACTATTGTACAACAATTATAAAATGAAACTATGATATAACAAAACATCTAAGTACATAATTACATAATGAATGAAATAACACAAAACTGAAATAAAGGAGGAGGGTTAGAGATACGTTACAACCATCCATGCAATGGATGGAATGAATCCACAAATGCTTGAAACATCCTTTTCCAGGATGACTCACAGAAGATCCCTTCCCATGTCTTATCAACTTGGAATTTTTTGTGAGAAAGAACCTGCCAAGAATCATGCTCCTTCCTCTATTCAACCAAACATTTGAGTTTGACAAGCTGTGTAAAATTTTAATACTTTACTGCACATGACCGTCAAGGTGGAAGGCCAACCAATACTCGTAATGAAATGAAACTGATAAACTGAAGTTGCCTTCCATTGTCCCATTGTTTTGTATGAAGTCATATTTTGGTTGAGAGGTTGAAAATGAACATGTCAAAGGAACCATTGCACTGTCTTCATCAATGTTGTCAAAGTTCTCCCTTAAAGATGTTGAGATTTGGATACCTTGGAAAGTGGTCCCCATGTGCTTATGAGTCTCTAAGCACAAAGGGGGAAGACTTTTACCCTCATACTTTACTTTATGATTCTAATTTCACTTTGACTT
>SNQJ01S0088418.1:0-20531 GCA_010110895.2 Picea sitchensis
TTTCAACTATGTAATATGGTCTTTTTACAGTCATTTTGGACAAGTTTTTTGGAACTTTAACACTTGGTGGTGGGGTTGGTTTTCGTTTTTGGAAGCCTTAGCACCAGTGTCATGGATTTATGCTGTAATTTTTTACTTTGAAAGGTAATACATAATTCTAGCTTACAATATATATATGTGTGTGTGTGTGTAAAATTTGAATTTTTTTTAATGTTGGTAATGTATTTAAAATTTAAAAATTTAATTGATTTTTTTTTTTAATTTTAGGATCGTAATAAATTTAAGATTTAAAATTTTATTAAATTTTTTACTTTTGTTGTTTTAACTTTTTAGAATTATTTTTTTTTTAAAGATTGTGTTTTAGTTGAAATGGTTTTAATGGTTTTTTTTTCAATTTGTTTTCTTTAAATTTAGTGCTTTAAGGGTAATTTATTTTGATTTTTTTATTAAAAAAAATTAGATTTTACTATTTTTTTATTCATTTTTTTATCCAATCCTATCTCCCTCAATTCCAATGTTTATACCCTCAAGGAACAATATAGCTCCCTCAAGGACCAATATGCCACCATCAGCACCACACTTGACAAATTGATGAGATGATCCATGAACCCTACCTCCTCTTAATAACCTTAATATAATGAAGACGGTGAATCTTCCCTTTTCCATGACCCTCATTCCAATCACCTTCATAGTGAATTGTGTCTTCCCAGAGTCGAGGTGAACAAATTTGATGGCTTGGAGACCACTAGCACGCTCACTCAAATGGACCATTACTTCTCCTTGCATGGCATCACTTATGAGTTGGAAAAACTTTGTAACAATTTCCTCTATCTAGTTTCTTGGACACAATTTGTAACCAAACTTTATGAATTATTTGACACTGACAAACACCATTTGGGTCGTTTGACCAAGTTGAAGCAGTTTGGAACCATGGAAGACTTGATCATCTATTTTGAGCACTTGGCTTTCAGAATGGATGGCATGTTAGATGCCTTCTTCATGGAATTTTTTATCAGTGGCCTAAAGGATGAAATTAGATCCTAGGTCCTAATGGCTTGCCCCCAGACTTGGTTGGAAGCTACTAAACATGTCAAGGAATCCCAACAAGTTGTATCTTCTCAAAATAGAAAACCCTTTTTTGTTCCTCGCCCTCGACCCATCGATCCTTCTCCTTAGGACAATCCTCTCAAGATCCATAAATTAACTTGGGCAAAAATGGTCGAATGACAACTCAAGGGCCTTTTCTATAATTGTGATGATAAATATTTTGCGGGGCATAAGTGAAAAGAACAGAATCTTTTTATGGCTATTTGTGAGGATGTTCATGACAAGGAGGTTGGTGTTTCCTCTATTCAAGAGATACCCCAAGAAAATGATCCTAATCCACCTCTAATCCTCCAAAAGTTGAACCGTTGATTTCACTGAAATCCCTCACTGGATTCTCTGCTCCCCAAACCTTCAAGTTAATTGGCTACATTAAGCATAGGAAAGTCATCATCATAGTTGACAGTGGCAACAACCATAATTTTATTCATCGCTGCATTGCCCAAGAAATCAATTGCTATATCTATGTAGTCAACAATTTTAAAATCATGATTTCCAATGGTGGTTCCATGAAATGTGGGGGGCATTGTGAAAATGTTCACCTACAAATTGGTCAGTACCACCTGAAATTTCACATGTTTTCTATAAACATGGGAATTTGTGACATTTTTATCGATATTTAATGGTTACGAACTCTCGAACCCATTATAATGGACTTTAAGGACATCACCTTGCAATTCCAATAGGAGGGACAACAATATAAGTTCCAAGGCATCACAACAGGCTCACTTGAGATCATCAACTCCCACTAAATGGAAAAGCTACTCAAAAAAGGTCATTCTAGCATTATTTGTCAACTCCATTCCATTCAATATTTTAAGACACCCTCTATGCATCTTGACCTCCAATATATACTCTCTCAACACCAAGATATTTTTACCACCCCACATGGACTTCCCCCTTTCCATGGTATCCATGATCATTCCATCCCTTTAATCCTAGGTAGTCTTCTTCCAAATGTTCTCCCTTACCAGCCCTTATTCTTCTCCAATAGTCATGGTACTCAATAAACAAGGAACTTGGCACATGTGTCCTAATTTTTGTGCCCTCAAGAAACTCACAATCAAAGAAAAAATTTACATTCTTGTTATTGATGACCTTTTGGGTGAATTCAGTGGTGCTCAATACTTTACCAAACTTTATCTTTGTTCTGGGTACCACCAAATACGTATAAAGGAAGAATACATTCCCAATACTACATTTTGAACTCATGAGAGTCACTATGAGTTCTTGGCCATGCCCTTTGGCCTATGTGTTATACTTGTATTTTCCACCATAGGTTTTGTGAGCATGTTACTAGATGTTATGAGGCTAGAATTACATAATTGAGTAAAATTCACATAATAAATTCACAAGGAACTAATTATTTTATCACAATTTCATAATTATGAAATAAAAATTATTTCATACTTGAGAAAAAACTTATAATTGAAAAGAAAGTTTGTAGTGAGATGGAAAAAGACCATAATTGAGCATGGACATTGAGGGAAAAACTCATAATTTGAGCATAGAACTTGAGAAAAAAAATGTAATAGGTTGGAAAAAGCTCATAATTAAGCATGAAAAGTATGAATGAGTTGTAACTATTTAGTTCACATGTCATCAAGTCTATATGTGACTTGTAATTGATTATTTCACATGCCATCAAGCTATCCATGACTTGTAACCACCTAATTCACATGTCATGAAGCATGTCTCCAATATCTTCTGAAATCCTATCAGAATAGGCCAAATCAAAGAGATAAGGAGTTACAGTTTGAGAGTAATTAAAGTATGAATATTTTCACAGTTCCTCGTAATGTGTTTGTAATTCTGGAAATAAATTGTGTAAGGAGTTTTTGAAACATCCAATGTTTTAAGTGGACACTCCACCCATCATCAAGGATTGTTGAAGAAATAAGTATGAAAAGAGTGTTGGGGTAGGGGGAATATAAAGGTGAATATAATATGACAATTAGGGAAAAGGTTAGATATAATCACTATAAATTATTCGTTATGAAAATATTTATTTTGTTTTTATTAATAAGGTAAAAGTAAATAATAAAAGGTTAAATTTAAAAGCTAAGAGAATAATTAATCAATAATAATTATTTAATAATAATATAGTTAATCAATAATAATTATTAAATAACAATATAGTTAAGAATAGTTAATAATAATTATTAAACAACAATATAGTTAATAATAATTAATAAATTGAAATTAGCTAGGAATTGAAATGTAATTGAAAAATAGAGTTTTTTGCTATTATTAATTAATGTATAAAAGGTCAAATTATAAACTAAGAGGATAATTGATCAATAATAATATACTTTAAAGAGTAATTAATTATTGGAATTAGTTAGAGGTTAGCTAATGAGGAAAAGAAATAAGGATTAAAAATTTTAAAGGATTTAGGAAGGTAAAAAATTGGTTAAACAAGGGAACATGTGAATAGATTAAAAATTGAATAATAAATTTAAAAGAATGGTTAGTCAATAATAATTATTAAATGATAACTATATAATAATATTGATTGAATTATATAATTTATACTAATTACATAATAATTAGATTTAATTAGAGGTTGGGAAAAAGAATAATTGTGAATTACTTGAGAATCATGGATTTAGGAAGATTCAATTGATAATTGTGGATTTAGGATGAAAAAAATTATTTATTAGAGATTGGAAGACGATAATTTCTGAAAAAAGGTAGGTGCAGGGGGGGCAGACAAGGAAAGGGTGGCACAAGAAAGAAAAATAAAGTTTAGTTAGATTGCTTGATGCAGTGAATTATAGGTTTCCAGGATTGGCTAAGTTTATACCCATCTTCATGGTTAAAATTGTTAAGATGTTTTTAGATTTCAAGAGATTTGTGTATGATGCAAGAAAAGTAACAGGGTGTTGGGGCCAAGATTCTAGTTTTTTCAAAACAAATTAGATGTTTAGAATTGAAAGAGTGTTTAGCAACAACTAATTTTGAGATGTGATTGTGGGTTGTGTCAACTATATGTTCTTTGAGACGGGCTTTGAAGAATCTCCCAGTTGTGTCAACTATATGTTCTTTGAGATGGGCTTTGAAGGATCTCCCAGTTTGGCTAATGTATGATTTTCCACAAGAGAAAGGAATTTTACATAGAATAATATGTTTTCTATGTAATAAAGGATGACATTAGTAGATAAGGCCTATATAATCATGTGAACAAGACTTAATAGAATCTTCCACTTCTAGAAAGATCTTCCTCTGGAACGTTATTCAGAATATAGAATTAGTATAAATAGAACTAGAAGGTATGGAAAAGTCTTTTCTTGAGAATTATTTTAATAGAGCTATGCTTTGTTGAAGGTTTTCCCTCCAAGAGTCAAGTTAATTTGACTTTCTATCAATAAAGGTATCATTGTTGGTGTTATTATTCTCTATATTTTGTTGTTCCAATGGTATTTGCTGCAACATTTTTGTTTCTTCTTATTATAATATATATGGTACCTTACATTATGAATTATTGGTTGCTAGCATAGGGTTTGTAGTGGCATCTAACAAGATTTTAACCCATTTTGTGAGTAGAAAACATTGCACGGGTAGTGTTGAGGTTCATTTAGGAGCATTTTAAACAAATAAAAACTAGATCAAGTAGCACTACAAAACATGTTTCCACAAAAACTATTGAAGAGCCAAGGTAAGATACTTATAAAAAACTTGTTTCCATGAAAGCTACTAAAGAATCAAGGAAGGATACTACTAAAAATGAAACTATTGTGAGAAATAAACATGGTAGGAGGAAGTGGAGATTCATTCACTTATTTGGTAAGTATATGCATCTAAATTATTTAAATAAAATCGAACAATCCTATTCTAAATTATAGAGAATTAATAAGAATTTAAGAGAGATGACCAAGAGGTTGATAAAAAATTGTTTGTTTCCCAAAAATAAAGAGATTGTTACATGCCTAAACTAAACATGAATTATTTTCTTTAAGTCATAAAACAACACAAGGAAGTAGAGTGAAAAACCTACAACACAATGAGAGAGGAATTCCCACATTATGATTTACATGAAAGTGGTGTTGTTGATTTAGAAATGGATTTTGAGACCTTTTTCACGATACCTAATGATATTGAAGTTATTACGCCATATCCTATTGTTGAAAATATTTCTACAAAACCTAATGATGTTGAAGTTATTACAAATTATTCTATTTGTATTACTAATACAGAAACTATTGGAGCACCTTCTACTGCATAATCAAAGGAATCAAAGAATTTCATTCCCTCTACTACAAAACTTGAAGGGGAATATTTGAAGGAAACTGTGTATGATATTTCTATAGAAGTTGTTGCAAATCATGTCATTGATAATGTTGCTACAAAAACTATCAAAGTGCCAACTACTATGAAAGAAGAGACTATTATTCCCTACATAATATATCTTAAAGGTGAAGTTTTGAAGGAAACTATCTCTAATATTGCTTCAAAATTTTCTAATGAAACATAGGGAATACTACATAAACATTGACTTATCCTATAGAGGGCCCCCTAGAGGCTCAAAAAGAAGATACAACAAAAGAAAAAAAAACCTTTGAGATTCTTCAACTTAGGGCCAAACTAGATAAATGGAAAAGTGTTGTTGAATCTTGTAGTCGAGGTATCGTTGCCATGAAAACTTGTAATCAGATTGTTCTTTGTCTTTGAGCATAGTGGGATAATTATATTAGTAAAAGAGGGAACAATGGGAATACCTTTGGAAATAATGTCTACCCTAGAAGCAGTTCAACTGACCTTACAAGGAAAACAACAAGAAGTAGAAAAAGCAAGACACCAGTTCAATTTAGACAAAGAATATATGTACCATTTAATGTTGGAATCACTAAAATGTGGGGGGACACCCTAGTGTATGCAATTTTCTTAAAGGGACAATAGATTTTGTTTCAATTACACCAACTAATTGAAGATAAATCTAGTAATGTTTTCACCACTAAAGAGTTCTTGACTATTTATTTTGGTTTTTGTGAGGACGACAAAAAAATGTTATCAAAACCATACCATCATTAATTTATTCTATGGAATTAAAAAAAAATAGAACCCTAATACTTTTGTAGGATAAATACAATCCAGGACTTTCACATCATTCTTGTTCCACCAAATTTAGTGGAGTAAAGACTAGCCCAATTTGGAGAATGTAGAATAGGATGTCAACCTATGGGTAAGAAGATAATATCATATTCCCCATGCAGTAATCATGGAGAAAAAAAAGGTTACTCAACTATCCCCATGTTTCTCTTTACCTCCAACAAGCATAAAGGGATACTCTTTCTAAATGTGAGATGATAATAGCATGGCAGGATTTGCTTGGTTGTCAACATAGATGGCCCAATTTATCCCCTGAAATTAGAAAAATAGAGCCACTTACTTATCCTGAATTCAATAAATCTCTAAATAGGTATCAGTTGCACATGAACTATCTAAGGAAGCATGGAACACAATGGTTGGAGCTGAAATTTCATTTCCCACTCATTTTGTGTCCTTCACCAAGATACAAGTTTTGTTTTCTATTGATCACACAAAGGAGACATCCCTTTGGAAAGATGTTGACATCAATATTTGTTTTTATGTGATGGGGGAGCATGGTAACTCTCCTTGTATATTGAGAAATCTTCATCAGAAGTATTATCATTCATATTTTTCCCACTCATCCCACTTAGACTTGTTTGATTGTGATGATTATATGAGAGATTACAAGGTTGCATGAGTTCGTGCAACAAGTTCAACTGGGAAGAAATGACTTTGATTCCTAAAATATTATACCTTTTATGGCATGACTTTGATGCATAAACTTTTATACCTTGTTATTTATCATTTATCATTTTGATACCTAAACTTTTGACATAACATATCTCTGTAAAATTGAAGATATGTTCTAGCAATATAAGATACAGTTTGATTTATTTCTTCTGAGTAAACTGAATAGTTGGTTCCATTTAGCATTGGTGTAGCTTAATCCAGTACTCTATTCTAAGGAGGTGGGGACCACTCAACAAAGTGGGTGTTGTCACTTCCTTGTGTTGTTATTCATATTATTAGAGTTATCATTTTGTGTTGTGTGCATGTGTCTAAGGTTTAAGTAAATATTTTATAGTTCTCAATTCATTGTAATAATTAGGATTTTATTACAACTTAGATAATTTGATGAAAAGTAATTTTTATTTCATATATGCAAGAACTTTTTCATTTCTTAAGTGTGGTTACATTTTACAAAGTATGAACTAATTTTGTAATCTAGATCTAAAGAGTGACTTTTATTCCTAGCCTAGGAATGCATTTTTCTTCTATAACATGCTACTCATCCTTGTTTTAAGTGACTACATAACCCTATTTCCCAATTTGTTTTCAACATGCTACAAATCCCTATTTTCAATGGCCATAAAACCTTGTTTTCCTAAGCGTTTTCATCATCCTACAGATCTTTGTTTTCAGTGGCTACAAAAGCTTGTTTTCCAGATAGGATTTTAAGTGGAATTTTGTTACAACTTAGATAATTTGATAAAAAGTAATTGTCATTTCATTTATGCAAGTATTATTTAATTTATGCAAGTGTAGTTACATTTTACAAAGTATAAGTCAATTTTTCAATCTAGCTCTAAAATATGACTTTTATTCCTAACCTAGCAATGTGTTTTCCTTCTACAACATGCTACAAATCCTTGTTTTTAGTAGCTATAAAACTATATTTATTGAAGTATTTTTAGCATGCTACATATCCCTATTTTCAGTGGTTATAAGACCTTGTTTTTTGAAGTTCTTTTAGCATACTACAAATCCCTATTTTTAGTGGCTATAGAACCATGTTTTCTGAAATAGGATTCTAATTAAGATTCTATTATAGTTAAATAATTTGATGAAAAGTAATCATATTTCATTTCTTCAAGTGTAATTCATTTTTGCAAGTATAGTTACATTTCATGTGGACTATGTTATTTAGAATATACAATTTTTAACTAAAACTAAACTATAATTTAACAATGCTTCAAACGAAATACACAATCCACCAAAAAATGACCTTCTCCATTTTACTTTTTGATAGATTAAAAAAAATTATTATATGTTAACCCTCAAACTATACAATACGCCACCCTATTTCATTATTAGTTTTACAATTCATTCATTTATTTTTGCAAAATTAAAAGATAATTGAACCCTTTTGAGATCCCAAACCATAAGAGTACTCAATTTGAAACAACTCACTTTATTAGATAAGATTTATTACATGTTCAACTCTTGTTGATCTTGAATTTCATCTAATTCAATATCAGACTCACTAAGATCATAATTTGCATCCAACCCTTCAAAATCATTGAAAGGATTGTCGATAACCACATATAAAATGTCTAGCACTAATTCATCATTAATATAATCAACATAGTTACCAACTTGACGAGAACTATGACCTCAAAACAATAAATATGTCCCTAAAACCTCATTTTTTGTCAAAACACCAAAATCAACCCCTGAATTGAAAAATAGTGTTACCAGTAGCATCTTTTTTCAGGATTAAAATTACCACTTTTGCAACCATTGTGTTGATGGTCTCATAATATTTCCAATAAAAACCTTAAAATCAACCCCCAAATCAAATAGTGGTGCTAACAGTAGTACCATTGTTTTAGGTTAAAGTTGCAACTTCTCTGAAACTGTGGACTTAACAATTGGTACCATTGCAACCAAAATATTAAAATATCAATTATCTCTTAATCAAAAAGCAGTGCTCACAACAGCAACACCCTCTGTTTTTCAAGGATAAAATTACATCTTTTTTTAAATCATATCCTTGACAACCAGTATCCTTGTAAGAAAATTCTTAAAATCAACCCCCAAATAAAAAATAAGTGTTATCAGTAATATCATCTCTTTTTTCAACTTAAGTTTAAAACATTTTTTAAATCGTGAACTAAAATATTATTACTATTCCAAATAAAATCATTAAAAAATAAACAAACATTGAAGGAATAGGAAAAATAAATAAAAATAGAAGGAAAAAAAGGGGGGGGGGGACCATGACACTGGAAAATCCCAAGTTTAAAAAATAAAAGCAATTAAAATTTTATAAGTTTCATATATATAGAAAGAAAGAAAAAAATTAAATTAAATAAAAATAACCAAAAAAATAAATTAAAAGCCAAATTGAATGGGCGGATTCCCATAACCACCTCCCCTCCTTTGTTCCCCCCTCACATGCCCCACTCACCCCACATACCCCTCTCAGTCCCCCTTCCATCATGACTATACCACCACCCACTACTCATTTGAGTAATGGTTGGTGTTAAATCCATGGGGAGAGGGGGCTTGGGAGGGGCATGAGTGGTGGTAAAACCACAAGGGGAAGGGGTTGTTAATCATCTAATTTGATCACCTAGATTTACCTCTCTTGGAATAATAAAAAATTCCATATCAGAAGAAGGAAATTTTGAAAAATTATGAGCTCATTGTGTAGTCCTCAATCTTAGTTTCGTCACACTTTTTTCGAATTCAAAATTCAACTTTTTATGCTCAAGATATCCATGTTTTTGTCTGATCACCCGAAGAGTACTTTTTCCATGTGCAACACGGTTAATTTTTATTGGAACTAAGATTTTCTTGGAACCTCGATTATATTCTTGGAACCACACTTAGTCTCATTTTCTTTGCGGGATCACTCACCCCATTTTCCTTAGTCGTATTTATCGTTTACATGCGAACCTCCTCACCCTTTCTCCATACATATCTAGGTCTGCAGGTTCATAGTCCTGCATTCTACAAAATGACCCTCTCACTTTTTTGACCTGCATAATGGCCATGTCCCATACTTATCCATTTTTCATTCTTTCCACTCTACTCTCCATCCTCACTATTCTCCATACTTAGCAATTTTTCCTTCTTTCCACTCTACTCTCCCTCCTCACTATTCTACATACTTAACCATTTCCACATTTAACCATATCCATACTTAGCCTATTTTCATTTTCATTATCCACTTAGTTCATTTTCATAATACCCACTATTGAGACCTAAGTATGCACCCTTTCTCCTTCTCTCATTACCCTATACTTCCATCAAAAATCATACCTTTTTATGTTGGTTAAGTTGGTCCCCCATTACTAAAATCACCCAGTTTTTGTGATCATTACCTCACTTGACCGGTTTTTTGCACCATCTTTTGTTTTATTAAAGGGTAATTACATGTTATGGTTTGGGTCTAAAATGATTTTCATCATAGCAGATGTAATAGTGTTTTTATATGCACATACAGGGTTGATTGCAAGAACTAAGTCATTCTTGCAAATATTGTTGGCGCGCTAATTTTTAAATTATTTAATAATTTAATGTGTTATTTTAAATGTTTATGTTGGTTGAGCTCATAGCAGGTGTAATAGTGTTTTTATATGCACATACAGGGTTGATTGCAAGAACTAAGTCATTCTTGCAAATATTGTTGGCGCGCTAATTTTTAAATTATTTAATAATTTAATGTGTTATTTTAAATGTTTAAACCGTTTGAATGGTGCCTATTATCGCACAATTTGTACTTTCCCAAAATCCAAAGGAAAGTGAAAAATAAATTGGTGTAACATGAGGTTGTCCTATCACTGTCACCTAAATAAGACACTTCTTTCTCTTTAGGGGTGAAAGCCCAGGGGAGAAGTCCCTGGTGACCTAGGGGTTTGAGAAGGAAAAGGTAATAGTATCAAGAAAATTTCTTCCCCTCTCACAAGTCACATTGATCAGAAAGTCCCAAAGGTTTAATGATATGAAGAAAATATTTTCTTAAGTGTACTTGCCCAGAAAAGGACAACAAGAAAACATTATTTGCAAGTACCAATTGATATTAGTGCTTCATAAAACATTGGACTTTGAACAAAAGAAATAAGTTGATAATAAAGATGAAGCAACATAAATTTATAACAGAAATGTATACATAATTATAGCTTCACAATTATGCCTTAAACAAGCTTCAATAATGACCCAAAATGATAACCTAAAATTGGCAATATGCTAGTATTTGCTAGAAGCAAAGAAGGCAATGTAAAATCAACTCTAACACTTGATTTTAAGAGCTTTTATTGTTGTCATATATGGTTGTAGATTACTTTTGTAATAGAATAAATATAGTTAGTAAGTTAGTATAATATAAGGTTGGGAATGGTTAGCAAAGAGCTTGAAGTAGAAGGTTTAAGGGTTGTTTTCATCAATCAATCAAATGTAAGGTATAATCTAGTGCCTTTAGGATTAATGGAGTCACTTTTGCAGTAGAAATATTGAGGGAAACAAATGATAATAAGTGAAATAAAGACAAGAGGGAGGATGGTTGAGGTGTTGGTAACCCAAGGTCTCAATCATCCAAAAACCTATAAGGAAAACGACCACTAGGAAGTAGGTAACCCTAGGCCCTATCGGTTTTCCTTCTTCTTTAGGTCAAGCTTGGAACAAATAAAAGCTTAATGAATCAAAAGTACTAGAGTGCTACTAAGGTATGGCTCTATCATATGCTCCAATGAAGGTGTCTTCTAGAAAAATCAAGTAGGTGGATAGCTATTGAGAGAAGGACAATAACATGTGCTTTTCTCCTAGGGTTTCACACTATCAATTTCATAATATTTAATAAATGAAAAGTAAAAGATACCATAACCAATCAAAGAAAGAAGAATTTCATATTTTCACTTACATTCACCAAGAATAATCTAGTCACAAGCCCTAATTTAAAACTTTCCACCATGAAAATGCCAAAAATCACCAATAAAAGATCCCTCCAAGAGTTGTGCACCACTTAGTTCAGCCAATAAGACTTAAAAGAGGCCAAATTTCAGACCTCAAACTTGTGTGAGTGAAAGATGATGAAAAATACAAGGGATTTTCCCCTTATTTATACAATTCAAATGACCTTTAATTACAAATTAGGTGAAAAGAGGTCGACATGGCTAGTTACATCAAAAATCCAATTTTACATAAAATTGACAAATTAAACCCTAAAATGTGCAGAAGAGGTGATGTCATGCCCTCCTAGGGTGACATTGGGCCTCATAAATGAGACATTGGCCTCCATGAGAAAAACTTTAGGCCTTCCAAGGCCTCCAAATCATGCCACATGTGCCACTTGGCACACAACTACCTCCATCATGTCCATTTGACGTTGGGTGACAACAAGGGTCACAAGGGTGACATCATGGGCCTCCCAAGGCCAACATTCAAGGGTAAAGGAAAGACCCCCTAGGTCCAAGTATGCCAAGGTGCCTCTAGTGGAACGTCCTTGTTTTTCTCTAGTGCAAGCCTCTAGTATATGTATGCCCCTGGTTGGGGTCTCAGCATCCATCTAATGGGATTTTATCCCTATGGAGATTTGAGCTAGTCATCTCCCCATATGTACCTGTCCATCGGGCATGGTCCTGTAGCAACAAAAATTATGCCCTCCATGGGATTTTAAGTCACAAGGATTGTAGCAATGCCAATCACATCTAATAATCAAGTTACCCAAACATGTGCATAAAACCCCCCTTTTTCTAGACAAGTGCTCAAAGACGTTATTCTATTCTATAAGCCAAGTTTAGAGAGGGTTCCAGGATGTCCTATTGAGCTAATTCTCCTTAGGTGTGGGGTTTTTCTAGGTGAAGGCCAATATAGGTCATGTAAGTTCATGAGATGGTGTAGGGGATTTTTGGGCAAGGGGTGTAGTGATAACAGGGAAATGTAGGTCTTACCTATGGGTGCCTCTAAAGAGGGTGAATTGCACCTTGTCATGGATGCAATTGTTTCCTATCCCATTCATTTCATTTTTACTCTTTATATTATTTCTTTTTATTTCAAGAGAATAGTTGGGGGACACTACCCTCGCGTGGTGACCAATGGTGGCAGTGTTACCCACAAGCATTTCACGGAGATGAGAAGGTTAGCTCGTGATGAGACACCCTTTCTCTTGGCTATGCCACCAAGAGCCACTACCTGATGTAGGAGCATCGTAAGCAGCCAGCAAAGCAAGCACAAAGGTAGAAGATAGTTGGATATGCACCAACGCGCATTTTGAAAATGTTTTAAATTTAAATGAAGAGATATTAATGTAATAGTTGGGAGACGTATTTACATTTATATTTTGGAGATTGTAAACAGATCTTGAGCATTTCTCACATCTGTCAGATAAAGAGGCATTTATTGTAATTTATGAAAAGTTGTTGTAGCTTTTATTTCAGATTAGATAGCTTTTAGCTTGTAGTGTAGGAGGGAAAACAGATAAAAAAAGACACCCTCGCTTGTATCATTGTATCATTCCCTTTTATATCAGTTGAGCAATATGTAGAGCTACAGAGAGTAACAACACAGATAAGAACCCATGTACAGGAATACTTGAGTTAATATAATAAATCTTTGACTCACGTTCATGGTGTTATTATGCTTACTATTTGCATTTGTTGAATTGTATGTATACAGTTTCTTATATATTCCGTTATGCATTTATTTCAATACTATGTACATTCTTGTGATTTCATGATGAATGTATGAATTCCAAGAGAAGGGAAGTATGAGTTTCAATTGTTTCTCTTCCCAAGAAATTATGCAAAGAGTGTAGTGAACGTCCGCAAGGTGTGTGTTGACAAGGATCTGAGTTTTATCTCAGAAAGATCAGGAGGGATACCATTGTCCTTATACTAGTGGAAGTGTAGCCACAACACGGAGTCATGCAAAGCGTGTGCAGGTAGATTGAAGTCTCAAACTTTATCAACCAAGGAGGAAGGTTGCAGAACTGTTGTTGTAAGGAGTGCACAGACTAGAAGGATCAAATAACCAAAGGTTATTTGTGAATGCTCCAAGGAGTGCGTGAAAGAGCCCTAAGGAAACCCCTGAGATTACGACAGAAATCTCAGAAGGGAAATAAACTTGAATATTTCAAGAGAAGGTGAGCATCGAAGTTACCCAATAGGGAGGAAGCTCAAAAGCATTGACGCCAGAGTGTTTAGTGGAGGAATATTGAAAGCTAGAACAGACGGTGGAGTCGCTTCAAGGAGAAGTGTCGATTTGTTGTGGATTGTTGGATCTCACAAGCCAGTGGAGAGATTAAGGCTGAATGTTTCTCATCACTCATAATCTCAGGAGGAATAGTGGTTGATGGATTAGGATCAATAGGAGTCGTTGATCTCACGTCCTTGAATTTCATTGTTTCAAAATTCGGGAAGTGGAGGAAGCTTTGACTTGGAGTCAAGAGTCGCAAACTCCCAATTCGTGAAGTCCTAAAAGAAATAGGACCGTCAGATCATATGAGAGATCAGAGCCATTTATCTATGTCAAGGGTTTTTCATAGTTTCAAAAGTCAGCGAAAGGAGTTGTTTCATAGAAAAATGCTGATACGCGAAATCTTGGGTGCTGAAAATATTTGTCCCCAACTCATAGTCATAGGTCACGTCAAAGTAAAGTCAAGGGAGGAATCAATTTCCCTTGGGCATTTTTGGGTTTCGAGGATTGTCGAGACAGGAAGACTCGCATCTGAAATCATGAAGTCATGAAATCCAAAATACCCATTTGGGTAAAGGTTGTGGTCATAGTCAGAGATCATGTGGGAGTGAGTTGGTGCTTAGTGTTTCTTCGGTTGGGTGCAACTCCAAAGAAGGACCTATGGTTACACACTAGTGTGTGTGAGTGATTTCCTGAGGGGAAATCAAAGAGTCAATCAGACTCTTGGGAAGATTTAGAATGATCCTAAGACCGGGAGGTCGCACAGAACCCACTGAGGTGGGGGTGCTGCGTCAGAGTGGTCTCAAAGCATAGCCTATGATTTCTTTTTGTTTTCTACGGGGAACAAATTGAAACAATGCCGCCAAGAAGGAGAGAAAGACCAATGCCCAATCCAACTGTGTAAAGGGAAATGAGGTAAATATGTGCTCGATTAGATGCTATGGAGATAGCATAGAGATGGACAGTTGATGCTAGATATGTTAGTGAAGCCAAAAGCAAAAATGAGGCTGGAGTTGAAGAAAAAGTCGCAGTTGAAGATGCTGCAGAGGAACGTCTATTCAGATTTGTTTCAAGGATAGGTGTTAGGGAAAAGATAGACATTTTGATGTATGAAGGAAACTTAGATGTTGAAGAGATACTATATTTTTTTATATCTCTAGATAAATACTTCGACTATGAGGATGTCGAGGAAGATAAGAAAGTTAAACATGTCGTCACCAGACTTAAAGGGCATGCAGCACTGTGGTGGGATGAATTGCAGGCCGACAGGCATTGCAAAGGAAAGCAAAGAATCAAAAGATGGGATAGGATGGTTGCAAAAATGAAAGCCAAGTTTATACCTAGAGATTACCAGATTAATCTGTGTTACACATCAAAAATACTCACTTTGATAGTGTCGCAAGTGTCATCATTACAAGGTTCGCAAGTGTCTCTTTTTGCTCAAAAGTGTTGCAAGTGTTAAAGAAAACATACTGCCATGATGCCCATGTCGTTCCTATAAACGACATCAAGAGGACACTTGGCACATGTCAAACACTTTATTTGGAAGAGGAGAAATGAGTCAGCAGGCTTATAAACCTTTTGCCATCTGAAAGCACCTCAAAAACTGAGTTTTTGGAGGGGAGCGCTCCCCTATACCTCTCTTGGGAGTGTTGTCACTCCCCCTTACACTATCTGGGAGCGTTATAAAGCTCTTTGGCCCTTCTGCAGGAGTGTTCCTACCCTCAGGAGTGTTGTTTCTCCCCTAAACCCTACTAGGGAGTGCTATAGTGCTCTGAGTTCCCTTTTAAGGGAGCGCTACCTATTTTAGGCAACAGTTGAGTTGTTGAGATGAATGGAGGAAGGATCTTTTCATTCTTAGAAGGCAGTTGAGCTTGAATCCCTAGTCTAGCCATGATCTTAGGGCAGATCCTCAACTGAAGGAGGAAAATCCTCACCTTCCCCAAGGATATCTCAAGTTGTTGAGCCTCTCCAAGGCTATATAAGCAATCTTTCTCATGGTGAAAGGGGACTGGAAAGGGAGAATCACACCAAACTTATGATCTTATAAGTTGTGATAGAAAAGAGATAATTTGGCAGCAAGAGACCTATGATCTCATAGGGAGAAATCAGTGAATCTATTATCATTTGGATCGTGGATCTTTTGAGCAAGGGGTAGACAAGGAGGACTTGACGAAACTGTTGCAATCCATCTACGGTTGTAAGCAATGTTTTGTCTTCATTAATATAATTTGCTTGGCCTGTTTCTTTCTAATTCGTGTTCAATCTCACATGAATTTGTCTCTTTAGTAGATAGACCTATTTCGGACTAATCTTGATAGAGTAGGAAGTAGTCGTACTTTGTTTTTCGATAGGGCTTATCGAGGAGCGAAATATTGGAGCTCAACTCGGAGCGTGCAGGGACAAACACCGGTAAAAGGTACTTCTTTTCTCCTTCCTTCTCACACACAATAGTCTACCGAGATGTAAAAGGAAGTCAGTGACCATGATAATCACTTTCTATCTTAGAGTTAAGAGTCTAGCTCTTTGAGGAGATCTACCTATCCGCAGGGAGATTTTCCTTCAACAGAAACTGGTGACTCCACTGGGGATTTGCATGTTAGAAGGCATTTTTCAAAAATGTTTTAGCGTTGCATTGGATTCGATTGAGAACCAATTGTTTGAGGATTTTTCATATTAGTGTTTGAAAGTGAAAACGAATCCTTCTCTTTCCCTTAAATAGGCGTTCATCAAAACGAAATGATTTATTATCATATTCTATACATCTTTTGGGGCATTGAGTCATCATTCCATTAGTTTCACTTTTGTGCACCTTTTGAGTAAAGAACAACTCTAAAACGAACACTAATTAAAAAATATCTAGAACATTTTTGTTTTTCGGATCTTCCACCAATAGTAGACTAGGGTTAGCGCTTTGGATTAGGCTGTGAGTACAACTCTCCAAAGTTTTCAAAACAAACATTATCATCCTGAGTTAGGGAGAGTAAAATCCAATTGTCGTATTGGTTTTCTGGGATCCCCCTCTCACACAGGGGTTACGCACAAGGTCACATTCGGGTGAGTTACNTGATTTCGGACTTGTTATCCTACCCATACGTTCTAGATCGGACTGTCAATTGTACCCACCCAGGGACTCACTTCGAATTGGTATCTTTAGTTGCCATAATCTTTAGGTACTTACACAAGGTGATAGTGAAGGGAAGTCTCACTGTACCTGGAACAGACATTGATCAAACTCACTTGGGCTCCTTGGAGAGTAAATCCACAATTACTATGTGGAAGATTGCACCAAGGCATAAGTCCGTTAAGTAGATCGCCATTGTAACTGTTCCACCATATCCCAGCCCCTTCTCGACTTGATCACGTGACGTTGGATTTCATCACCAACTAGTACGGTCATCAAGAGAAGTTTTGTCTTCTTGGTTGATTCCTAGATTTCTTAGCGCATGCTATTTCTTTTTGTTAGTTGGCCCTATATTTTCAGTGTGATCTGTTATTCTCCACAATTGATCCTGTAGACGATAAAGGTCTTTGTCGATCACATAGGATGCAAGGGATGCCTCCGAAAGGCTATCAACCCTTACCTTCTAACCCTCCAGAAGACAACTACCATAGAGAGGTAGAAAATCCATCTGACGCCGGAAGTGCTATTGCTCCCTTGTTAGATAACCCAGAAGACGCTTTGGACATGGTTCAAAATCCCACCACACCTGTGTCGGTAACTCCTCTCGAACCACTTTTGGTTCATTTAGACTCCCTTGTGAACGTCATAGACGAAGAAGTACCACGATTACCAGAGAGGATCTTTACCGAAAAATATATGGGATCCACGAAACCAATCTTTGGTGATGAGTATAAGACTCCTATTCATCCTATCAGCGTAGTAGAAACCAATCCTACACCTGCTCGTTTTGTATGGAGGACTTCATCGGGACATGATCTCTATGAACATTTCGAATCTATTCGACAACCCTTTCATTCTCATGACCCTCCTAGTGAACCAAGACCATCCGGTCAAACCATGAATCACCCGATCGATCAGGTTATACACTCTACTTCCATGCCAACACAAGTCCATCCTAATGTTGGACTCATCACCTCTACTCTTCCCCAAAGCGCTTCAATCTCTACCCCTATTTCTACAAGTTTTTACTCTACAGCACCGCATGTTCCACACGATCTTGTTGGGACATCTTCTCACCTAAGAATGTAGACCCCTACTGGCCAAACACAACCGACTAGAGGGAAACCACCATCCAACATACCTTTCCTTCCTGGAGGAATACCTTTCCACAGCGGGCCTGCCCCTCCCGGGGGAAAACCCCATGTTCATGCTCCTCCTGGAGGGAAACCTCCATTTGCCAGTCAAACCCCAGTCATACATCCACCACTGGCAGGGGGGAAACCCTCGTTTGCTAGAAACCCTTCACAATCCTGGGGAGTATCTTCAGGAGGCACTTTTACTCAACCCCACGTTGGGGGGCACTTGTATAATAACCCACTAGGAGGATTGTCCAATCCTGTCCCTTCCGGAACATCTTACGGGAAATCTTATCCAGGCGGTATCCAAAACACCACCTGGAGTTCTCTAGGACCACAGTCTTATCCTCCTCATGGGCCTCATGTGTATCTGCCTCCAGGATCTACTCCTTACCATTCTCAAGGCCAAAATGTTTATCCTCCTCACAGGAAAATAAATCACCCGGCCTATAATGTTCAAAACCCACCAGGTTATGCCCATGTTTCTCATGCACCATTGAATCCTACTTATCCTGGCCAGCAACAGCCGTACGTAGGAGGACCTACTAGTTACAACTATCCACCTAACCCAGTATATGGTCCTACTGGTGTTCCTATACCACACCAGTATCATTCTCACATTAACCGACAGCTACCTTTCCTTGCGAATCTAGATCTCCCAGACTTGTCTTAGTTAACTAATGATCCTATTTCCCATTCACCAGTTTGGCCAGTCATTCCAACTAAGATTCCTTCTGATATTCCAAAATTTGATGAAAACCCTAGAGAAGATTCGAACAACCATGTGATGACCTTCCATTTGTGGTGTTCATCAAACTCCCTCATGGATGATTCTATACATTTGCGTCTTTTCCAGCGAACGCTTACCAGTTTGGTAGCCAAGTGGTATATTGAACTACCACGTGCTTCTTTTCATGATTTCAACTCCCTTGCCATGTCTTTCCTCACACACTTTCAACTTCCTATTCTCTATGAGACAGGTACTGAACTCTTGACCTCCCTTCGTCAAACCAACTCCGTGCATATCTCTGACCATATTCATGAGTGGAGGCAATGACGAAGGATGATCAAGGCAGCCATTCCTGACATGCTCTTGGCGGAATGGTTTACTAAATCACTATTACCCCTGATCACTCACGATGTCGCTATGGGTGGTGTGGTCATAGAGGAACAAGCCATTGCTCGGGCTCAGTACTTAGACTTGGTTTATTCCCAATCTAGTACTTTGTATGATTTTCTTCCGACTGTTGCTCGAGCTAATACCGATCCTTCTAAACTATCATCCTCATCTCATGCAGATGGTGTTATCGGTTCTATCCAATCCAAATCAACTACACCCTCCTCTACCTCCCCCCAAACTCGGATCTCTGAGGTGAATGCAGTTCAATCTTCCCCTTCACAACAATCTGGAGGCAAGAAGAAGACAAAGAATAAATCAAAAAATAATAATGAACAACCCCAAAATAAAACACCTGCTACCAAAAAGAAACCACAATGGAAACTGAAATTCCCATGTATCATTTGTGGTGACGATCACTACACTCGAGATTGTCCACTTTGCAATGAAGTGGCCATAATTTTCCAAGGGAAGTCACAACCCGCTGTGCTTACTCAACCTTTTCCACAGCAGCAATCCATGGTTGCTCAAACCCCCTCTCCTAGGGGCAGTTCTAGCGATCCTAATGATGAGGCCTCGTCGAGTGCACATATTTATATGTNATGTTTAATGGGATTAATTTGACCGCTCGCTCTAAGACCTACGACACACTAGGTAACCCTGACAAAGGAAAGACACTAACGGTGTTGGCACTTTACCAAATCCATCACCATCCTCCGTTAGCCTTCCATCAGTTAATCCTCCATCTGGACCCCTTCAGATTGAGAAACCCACGTTCGACTCTATCTTGTGCCCTCCTAAGAGAACTATCCGCAAAGCTACCTTTAATCCTAGTTCACATGCTGCCCAAAACTACAACATTGTTGAAGATTTGACTCAAGCACCATGTGCTATGTCCGCATTAGAAGTTCTACAGCACTGTCCCAGTCAACGTAGAATTCTCTTGACCACTCTTGGTGCTGTTGATCCTGAGTTGTCCAATCAGATCATGTTTAACCTAGATAATTATGCATCTCGACTCTCCCACCAACTTACTTTCCAAGTTAATGTTGTTGTTCACAATCAACAAATCCATCGAACTATTTTGGATGAGGGAGCCTCA
>SNQJ01S0088418.1:29861-55013 GCA_010110895.2 Picea sitchensis
CTCCATTGGCATTTTTCCATTACCTAGCTGAGCAATGATTGCAGTAGGGTAGGTAGAAAAAAATGAATAAGCTCAGCATTCCGAGCATCTCTTTTTAACCAGTGTTTAGCTTAATTTGGTTTTAGTTGCAAGATCAAAACAGGTACAAGTTGCAGAATAATATTTTGGGATCAGCCCACTGGATAAAGCATCGGTCTGCATGATTCACAGTTCTGTGGTTCTTGAAACCTCCTGAAAGAAGCTACCATCCCCAGGTGGAGCCTATGTTGGGTTCCTATAGTGATAGGCAACTCGATTCTTCGACTGTTGATTTGGCGTTTTTTTTCGTGATGACGAAGTCTGGCTCGGTTGATCCCGTTTTCTTCCCTCCATTCTTTTCGCTCGATCCCCCATCACCCTGTTGCATCCTTCATACACGTTACACCCTCAATCCCTTGTCATGTGGCCCCATTGACTACCTCTCGCTCGTCACCCATCCATGAATAATCAGACTTAGGATGAACAAAAAGAACAATAGGTTAGTTAGATTTAAATAAGTAATGTTAGTATAGTTAGGATAGGTTAAATTAATTAATAAACAACTAGTTAAATAATTAATTAATTATTAATTAATTAAGTTAAAAATTTAAGTTAGTAACTAGGTTAGTAATTAGGATTAGTTAAACATTAAATAAAACAAGTTAAAAAACAGAAACATAAAGATTAAATAAAAAGAAAATACAAAAACAATATAAAACATATTAAATATTTAAACAAAAATAATAAAAAACAAAAAACAAAATATAAAAAACATAACATAACATATAACATAAAAAAAATAATAAAAAATATTAAAAAATAAATAAAAGAAAAACAAACATATAAAATAAAACATATTAATTCAAAACAAAATTAAAAAACACATAACATAAAGTATAAAATATAAAATATAAAACAATATAAAACAAAACACAACTTAAAACATACCTAAACTAACCTAAGTCCTACCCCACCCTCATACCTCACGTCACACTCCACTCATACCTACCATACCTCATGTCACACTTCAATCACACCTACCTCCACGCACCTTACACCTCACGCCCCCCGTCCAAACTCACATCAGATTAATCACACGACCCTTAAAAATTCCGGACCCCCCCTCACCATCCGGAACTTAACAAGAGGGTGGGGTCCGGAATGGTAGTTTTCAAATACCACCCCCCCTCCAAATGGCACCTTCCTATTCATGCATACCCCCCCCAAAAAAAACCGCTTACCACCTCAGGGGGGTCCAGAATACCGCTTTTCACCAAAAAAAAACACTTTTCCATATTTTTTCCATTTTTTGCCTATTTCACCATGTCTTCGTCCAAGGCCAATTCTGGGAAAACGAAGATGGATTTTTAAAATACGAGAGATTTTTTTTCTTAGCACGGGCTGAAGAACAAAACCCTCTCTCAGTTTTTGCAATGGTGCTACGATCAGGGAGAATCGAAGCCATCTTCAAGGCCCATTTTTTCTAGATTCTCAATTTTTCGTTACAGTCCCGATCTTGCAGGAGATATTACGGCCAGCTAGGAACACATTTTGCGAAACTGAAGGAGGTGTTTGTCAAAAACATGCACATATACAATAACCTCCTTCATTTTTCTCCAAAGTGTCATCGTTAAAGAGAAAAACACGTCTGTTCGGACCCCTTTTTCGCAGAAAACCGGTCCGTCTTTCATGGCAGATAGCTCCAAATTTTGTGGGAGTGGTGGCTATTTTTGGCCGAGGCGGTTAAACCGACTTCCAAAACTTATTGGGATGGTATATCCTATTTATTTAGAGGATTTTAATGTAAAATGGTTTGACCTGTGAGGTTCCTTGCTGGACAGTGGGCTATGTTTGGCCAGAGAACTCTTTCTGTAATCTTTAGATGAATGATCAGTAATAGACATGTTGTTTGCAAGATTCCTGTGTGGAGGTGTTGGTGGTGTTTCCCTTCTCTGTTGAATGTTTTCCTGTTATCATTTCATTTTTTTTCAATTCTTATTATCAGAAGAAGAGTAAAAGAGAAGAATTTATTAGCAAATACTCTGCATCTAATCTTGTGATAATCTTTATGTTTTCTTCTGAAAGCCCAGTTTAGGAATTCTTAGTTTCTCCTTTTCTTGGCTTTTTCGTCCCCTTTTTCTTCCTCAAATTGACACCATCAAAATTTAATTCAATCCAACATTTCCACTACCTTGACCTATGAAAGAACTTTGTCCAGATCTGAGAGTGAATCACATTTTTAAGCGCAGACCCCATTTGCCCAATGGCCCTCCTTGTTGTTCCAAAATAACCATTTAAAAACCCCAACCCCACACTTGCATAACTAGCCTAAAACCTATTAAAAAAAAGCTATATTATATAGAGAGATCCCTCTCTGAGTCTTGGAGGGCTAGATCCAAGACTCGAAATGGTTTCGATGTTACCTTTGTGACTGCCTTACAGCCTTGGGCAAATTATAGAGTGCTAACAGGTAGGATGCATATGTTGCCGCCAATTAAAGACAAGGAGGTGAAAACAGAGGTGAACAATACCATACTTCTCATGAGTGGGAAGGAGCTTCTTGATGAAGTCAAGAAAGAGGAAGACATGCAATTTGTTGTGGTAAGAAAACCCAGAGTCATCTTGACCAGTACCAAAATAGATGATTTACCAAAAGAAATTCAGGAACTACTAGAGGAGTTTATTGATATAGTGGTGGAAGAATTACCTTGTTCATTTCCACCCATCAAGAGCATAAGTCATCACATTGAACTTATACCTAGAGCGAGTTTACCAAACAAGGAAGCGTACAGATTGACGTCACAGAAGAATGAAGAAATCAAAAGACAAGTCTAGGATTTGATGGACAAAGGGTTAGTCAGAGAAAGCTTGAGTCCATGCGTTGTTCCTACAGTGTTAAGCCCAAAGAAATATGGTGGTTGGAGAATGTGTACTGACTCGAGAGATATAAACAAAATCACCATTAGGTATAGATTTCCTTTACCCAGGATGGATGACTTGATGGATTGCTTGAGTGGAGCAAAGGTTTTTTCAAAGATTGATTTGAAAAGTGGATATCATCATATTAGAATGAGGGAAGGTGATGAATGGAAGACAACATTTAAAACAAATGAAGGACTGTATGAATGGCTTGTCATGCCATTTGGTTTGACAAATGCACCCAGTACTTTTATGAGGCTGATGAATGAAGTCTTGAAATATTTCATAGGAAAGTTTGTAATCGTATATCTTGATGATATATTGATCTTCAGTAAAACTGAAGAGGAACATCTGGAGCGTTTAGCTGCAGTAATGAGGAGGTTATAGCAAGAGAAATTGTTGATAAATCTAAAGTCGTCTTTCATGAAGACATAACTCATTTATTTGGGTTTTGTGATCTCTTAAAATGAGTTGAAAATGGATCCTGAGAAGGTAAAAGCAATCAGGGATTGGGCATCACCAAAGAGTATCTTTGAAGTTAGAAGCTTCCATGGATTGGCTAGTTTTTACAGAAATTTCATTAGAAATTTCAGTGGAATATGTGCACCAATGATGGACACAGTCAAGAAAATACATAAATCTTTTCATTGGAGAGAAGAAGCGGAGAAAATTTTCAAATTGTTGAAAGATAAGATAATTGAACATCCAGTTCTGATTCTACCAGATCTCAGCAAGACATTTCAAGTGAGATGTGATGCAAGTGGATTTGCGATTGGAGCAGTCTTAAGCCAAGACAATAGGTTGATTGCATACTTCAATGAAAATATGAATGAGGCTAAGCTAAAATATTCCACGTATGATAAAGAGTTCTATGCAGTCATACAGGCATTGAAAAAATGGAGACATTACTTGGTTTCGAAAGAGTTTGTCTTGTATAGAGATAACCATGCTTTACAATTCATAAATCGACAGGAGAAACTGAACCAGAAGCATGCAAAATGGGTTGAATAAATGAAGAATTTTACTTTTGTTATAAAGCATATTTCTGGAACTGCTAACAAAGTTGTTGATTCTTTGAGAAGAAAATGTTTGATTCTGCAGGATTCCAGAGTAAATACCTTAGGTTTCGATAGCCTCAAGGATATGTACAGGAATGATTTAGATTTTAAAGAAGCCTATGAAGCATGTGAGAATCCAATTCTCGGAGATAGAAGCCAATGGGTTGAATATATGATTCAAAATGGACTGTTGTTCAAGGGTAATCAGTTATGTATTCCAAAAAGTTCTATGAGAGAGAACCTCTTGAAGGAAAAACATAGTGGAGGATTGGCTGGACATTTTTTCCATGAAAAGACATTCACGCAATTGAATGGATCATACTATTGGCTAGGGATGAGGAAAAATGTCAATAAATTCATGAACAGATGCAAGATTTTCTAGCACGCGAAGGGAAAGAGACAGAATATAGGGTTGTATCAGCCATTACTAGTACCAGAGAGGCCATGGGATGCGGTAAGTATGGATTTGGTGTTAGGGATGCCAAGGATGCAAAGAGGGTGTGATTAAATCTTTGTGGTAGTTAATAGATTTTATAAAATGGCACATTTCATACCATGTCAGAAAACCAGTGATGCAACTCACATTGCAAATCTGTTTTTCAAATAAGTTGTTAGACTTCACGGCTTACCTAAGAGTATTGTATCAGACAAGGATACCAAATTTGTTGGTCATTTTTGGAGGACCCTATGGAAAAATTTGGGGAATAATTTTCTTTTAGCTCAGTGTATCATCCTTAGACAGATGGACAAATTGAGGTAGTAAACCAAATCTTGGGAGATTTATTAAGGAGTTTGGTGGTTGAACATCACTGGGACCAGATTCTTCCACAAGAGGAATTTGCATATAATGATTCACCAAACCGGAGCATAGGACATAGCCCATTCCATATCATGTATGGAATGCATCTGAGAGGAGTATTTGAGTTGAGAGACTTAGAGAAGAGTGAATTCAGAAGTGCTAGTGCAAAGGATTTTGCAGCGGGAATGCAAGAACTCCACAGCAAGATTAAGGAGCGATTGAAAATTTCCAACCAGGAATATAAGTGTAGAGAAAATCAACACAGAAGAGAAATGCAGTTTGAAGTAGGTGATTTGGTTTTAGCACATCTCATAAAATAAAGGTTTCCAATAGGAACGTACAATAAACTGAAGATGAATAAAATTGGACCATGTAAGATCATAAGAAAGTTTGAAGCAAATGCTTATGATATTGAATTATCGGATAGGGTAGGAATATCGCCCATCTTCAACATAGCTGATCTATATCCTTACAGAACTAATGAAACCAGAATAGAGAGATCTAAGGATCAAAAGGAATTCCAATGGGTTAAATAGATGCCTATAGCTGAAAGGCCACAGATGGAAAAGATTATTGATCAGAGAGTCGGGAAGAAGACCCGAAGGAAAACATACTTTGAATATTTGGTTAAATGGAAAAGACATTCGATTGAAGATGCCATTTGGGAGATCGAAGAAGATATCCGAAGACACGGACAGACACTGCAGGAGATCATGAATAGGAGTTCATGAATTTTCTAGCCGGAGGAGTATAATGCAGGAGCATCGTAAGCAGCCAGCAAAGCAAGCGCAAAGGTAGAAGACAGCTAGATATGCACCAGCGCACATTTTGAAAATGTTTTAGATTTAAATGAAGAGACATTAATGTAATAGTTGGGAGACATATTTACATTTATGTTTTGGAGATTCTAAACACATCTTGAGCGTTTCTCACATCTGTCAGATAAAGAGGCATTTATTGTAATTTATGAAAAGTTGTTGTAGCTTTTATTTCAGATTAGATAGCTTGTAGTGTAGGAGGGAAAATGGATAAGAAAAGATACCCTCACTTGTATCATTGTATCATTCCCAATTGTATCAGTTGAGTAAGTTGTAGAGTTGAAGAGAGTAAGAACACAGAGAAGAACCCATGTACAAGAATACTTGAGTTAATATAATAAAGCTTTGACTCACGTTCATGGTGTTATTATGCTTATTGTTTGAATTTGTTGAATGGTATGTATGCAGTTGTTTATATCTTATGTTATGCATTTATTTCAATACTATGTACATGCTTTTGATTTCATGATGAATGTATGAAGTTTGAGAGAAGGGAAGTATGAGTTTCCATTGTTTTTCTTCCTGAGAAATCCTGCAAAGAGTGCAGTGAACATCCACAAGGTGTGCGTTGACGAGGGTCTGAGTTTTATCTCAGAAATATCAGGAGGGATATCGTTGTCCTCATACCAGTGGAAGTGCAGACACAACATAGATTCATGCATGGCATGCGCAGGCGGATTGAAGTCTCAGACTTTATCAACTGAGGAGGAAGGTTGCAAGACTGTTGTTGCAAGGAGTGCACAGAGTCAAAGGATCAAATAACCAGAGGTTATTTATGAATGTCGCAAGGAGTTCATGCAAGATCCCTAAGGAAACCCCTGAGGTTACGACATAAATATCAGGAGGGAAAGAACCTTGAAGATTTCAAGGGAAGGTGAGTGTCGAAGTTACTCAACAAGGAGGAAGCTCAGAATAGTTGATGCTAGAGCATTCAGCGGAGGAATATTGAAAGTTGGAATGGATGGTGAAGTCGCTTCAAGGAGAAGTGTCGATTTTTCGTGGAATGTTGGATCTCGCAGGCCAGTGGAGAGATTAAGGATGAGTATTTATCATCACTCATAAGCTCAGGAAGAATAGTCATCGATGGATTAGGATCCAAAGGATTCGTTGATCTCACGTCCTTGAATTTCGTTGTTTCGAAATTCAATAAGTGAAGGAAGTTGTGACTTGAAATTGAGAGTCGCGAACTCCTGATTCGTGAAGTCCCGAAAGAACTAGGATCGTCAGATCGTAGGAGAGCTCAGAGTCATTGATCTGTGGCAAGGGGTTGTAGTAATTTTGGAAGTCATTGAAAGGATTTGTTGCATAGAAAAACATCAATACGTGAAATCCTAGGTGCCGAAAATAATTGGCCCCAGCTCATAGTCATAGGTCACGTCAAAGTAAATTCAAGGGAGGAATCAATTTCCCTTGGGCCTTTTTAGGTTTTGGGGATTTTCGAGACTGGAGGACTCACATCTAAAATCACAATGTTGCAAAAGACAAAATACCTGTCTAGGTAAAGGTTGTGGTCGTAGTCAGAGATCACGTGGGAGTGAGTTGGTGCTTAGCGTTTCTTCACTTGGGCGCAGCTCCAAAGAAGGACCTATGGTTACACACTAGTGTGTGTGAGTGATTTCCTTAGGGGAAATCAAAGATTCAATCAGACTCTTGGGGAGATTTAGAATGATCCTAAGACCAGGAGGTCACGCAGAACTCGTTGAGGTGGGGGTGTTCCATCACTACCCTAGTGTGGTGACCATATGAATAGTATTTTCATGCCACTACATGTCCATGTACCTAATAGGCAGGCTCATGATGAGACCCCCTATCCACCAACTAGGTATTGAGTTTTATATTTTTATGGGTCCCCCCTTTTCTTGTTGAGAAGCCTTTTATTGATTTCTCGGGGATCCCTGGGAGAAGCATATCAAGGTTTGATCTTTGGCTTTGCAATTTTTCCAGCTACATTTACCCTCTAGGACTTTAGCCCCTTCTTCCCACAAGGCAAGGTATAACCCTTTCTAGCTTGGAAAACCCAATGCCTAAACCAGTGTAGGGGATAGATGAGAGGGAAGATGATGAAAAGTGATAAGTATGGAAGGAATGGATGATAACCTTTCATAAACCCACCTAGTGGCAACTCACTCCTAAGGTAACCAACTTGCTAGGGAATTATTTCATCCCCCCCAGGTATGGACAAGTTAAAAGGAATAATGTCCAAGAAAACGTCATGAAGCAAAAGAAAATTAAATGCATATATTCAAATTCTTTGAGAATCAAAGTGACACATACCATGATACTCAGACTCATTACCTCATGGATAAAGACCCACTGCTACCTCATAACCATGTCGATGGGATGGATGTTGTTGTTGCTGACAGAATGGAGGTGCTCAAGAAGAAGGATGGGCTCTCCAAGGCCAAGATCAAGTCAATATGGCTCTCGGTACTCAATTTCTAGGACATATGGGCCTTGAGACATAATATCCTTAGTTATCGCTAGGATAGGGGATAACATATGGCTCCAACTTAGGGACATGTGCTCACCATAGAGTGCATGAGAACCTCAGCATCTCTAGTATGACCTGTTTCCTACTAGATCTCAACACAAACGATCAGTAATCATTTGGGGTGGTGATATCACCCCTAGATCATATATGATAAAATAAAATACAAGTAAGCAATCATATGTACAAATGGGAATACAACTACTCTAGAATGAACTGCATATGGTATATACAATGAATGCAAAATGCTTACCTACTTACCTATTCTTACTTGTGAATTCAAGTCTCTTCCCCCTATTGGGGTTTGAGGAGGTGTCCACTAACCGGTAATGGAAGTCTTCTTCCTTCCAACATGGATAAATAGTAGGCATCATTGACTGAATTCCTTCTGAATCTAAAGGGTCCAAGCTAAAATTGTGCACTCCCTTTGACATTAGTAGGCTCTCCCTTCTGTGTATCTCGCATCTAGACCGTATCTCCCTCTTTGTAATCCTTGGTCTTAAATTTGGTTGTTTCTTGTATAACTCCATTATATTGTTTTGAGGGAGGAGGGTGGGATTCTGCTGTGAAGACTTATTGTTGGGATGGTTAGATCAGTATGTCATATTCTCCTTTCTTTAATAACTTGACATCCCCAACTTCATTTTCCTTATATTTTTCTAGGAGTTATTGATACTCCTCTTTCTTCAACCATTTTATTTGATAAAAGTCTTCCTTTGAAGAGAAAGGTAAATCATCAGGGGAAAATACAGGAATACTTTCTTTGATTGGTTCATGTGTCTTGCTAGTTCCAATATCATCATCAATTTTTTTCATATGGACCTTGGTCATTGGCACATTTGGGAAGCAGATTATTGTTCCATCATTCATAAGCACATTAATGTAAGTAAGATCCATCTCCAAGGTGCTTCCCAACATTCCAGAAAACTTTTTGGACAATAACATTCCCCAAACATTCGAGACATCCACCGCCACAATAGCCATGTGGATCACTCTCTTGGGATATCTTCCAAGGCATACTTCAACATTCTCAACTACCTCGTAAGTAGGTATGTCCCTGGACTCAAAACCACACACATTCATGTAAGGACGTGTGACCTTTAGGCCTAATCTTTCCATGACCTTCAAAGACATCATGTTAGCACTTGCCCTTGAATCAAGCATACAGTTGTTAAGGCATTTTTTATTAATCAACAAGGTCATGAAGAAAGGTGGATTTCCATCATATTGAACCCTAAAGTGATTTGCTTGTAACATGATAGGAGGATCCATCAGTCCATCTGAAATTTTGAAAAAAAATTGAACCTTTCCTTTACATATGGTGTTAGCACTGAAAGTCACCCTCAGATTGCGAGAGGATAAGCCTAGTACCCATCAGATTTTTTGGTGGATGTTGGTTTTATATGAGTGGAGGTCAATGGAAAAAACTCAATATATGAATGATGTTCAACATGGGACTGGACAAGAAATGCACAAGGAAGTGAGGGACACAACTAACTTCAATCAGTGAATTGAGTTTTAAGTGTGAGCAGAGGGAAGACTTAGTAAGAAAGGTGGAAAATACTGCTATGGGCATCAGGCCTTCAAGCAACTTGGAGAAGAAAAAATCAGACTCAATATCACTCTTAAGCTCAAGCTTCAGACACTGAAATATGTCCAAAAAACACAGTCACAACAACACAATGATCAAACCTACATCACCATCCAGCTACAACAACTCGACTGGATCCTCCATGCCTGAGCCATTCAGTGTAAGAGGGGAAAATATCATAAGGAAGATGACTAAAACTGGTCACGATACTACTACAATCAAACCTACATTACAACATCATAACAACCCTTGACTAGATTCTCCATGCTTGAGTTTTTTAGCACATTGTTTACGACCTTAACAAAATATTAAAACTATCTATTTATACTTAGAACAATACGCCACTACCAAGAGTATGACCTGGTCACAAAAATCAAAGCTTTGCATCGGTGAGTTCTTCTGTCAGACTGAACATGAACCCCTCTATCAGATGCAAGCTCAAATTGGCATGGGTTTTGTAGGAAAATCTACCCATAGGGGTACCACAGGCTAACGGTTCAGACCCCATGGTCGAGCCTTCCATGCCTTCCATTTATGGAGTGAGCTAAGGTTTCAACCACCAGCTCTATTTTCATTAATTTCCTTTTCTCAGAGATTGAACGAGAGTCAATGCTCAGGGATCAGCAATGTGCTTCTCTCAGATAGGATGTCATATACACATGTGATTGTGGGGTCGCTCAGAGGTGGTTTGGGTTCAAACTGCTTTAGGGTCCACAATCCACCACATTTTTCCACGCAGTGCATTCTTCATACCATGGTTTCAATTGTGGGGACTACTCAAGAAAATTATCATCCGAGCATGTTGCATCTCCGCAATGGGTTTTGGCTGTATATTTGATCCCAATCTACACTCTGGGTGCATCTACTAGATTTGGTGCCATTTCCCCACGTCTTCCCACCAACTTCAGAATCTGGCAAATTTTACCTTAGGGGAGGGGCACTATTTGGACGTTGAACAATAACACTTCCTAGAGGATGACCTATCACTTCCATGTTGATGTGTCATGGACAGAGAGGTAATAAGTTTCACTCGAAATGGGCTAGAGGCATGTCTAAGCACATTGGAAACGAGGGCCATGTGTCAATACCATAAGGGTGCCACCTGTCTGTGTTGACGGCTGCCATGCATTTGGCTCTCCAGGGCTCGGGGGCTAGATCCTGTTCACCTACACCTTCTTTAATGTTCCCTAGGGCCATGACCCTACACAATTGCGTGATTGCGGGCATGACCAAGGGTGTTTTGAAAACAAACTAATTTTGTCCCCACAATTCACCATGTACTACCATGCGTCCCTTTCTAAAAACCACAGTTCTGATTGTGGCCCACCCTTGAAATTTTAAAATGTGCACACCTTTCGAACCCATAATGGAGCGTGACCATTGATATGTTTATCTAATATGAGGCTTCATGATCAATGACCCAACTCTGGCACCTTTTAGATTGATGGATCATATCTTCCCTTTTTAAATCGACGGCCGAGATCTGCTTCGTGATTCGGGATTTGGGCCTTTCAACAATCAAACTTTATTTTCTCCAAGCAAATTCTCCAAAGATAGGGATCTGATGACACATGGCTCCCTGAGATCAATGGTAGAGGTGATTTTCAGGTTTTCGGACTATGGGAAAATCAGATCTCAAACCTGGGCTTCCAAGTACTTTTACCCGGAGCCATGGATTTGATGACGTGTGGCCCTTTAGAGATCTTTGGATGAAATCCATTCATGTCTCCAAGCTTCAGGAAAATCAAATCTCAAACCTGGTATCCCCAAAGCTTTTACTCGAAGCTGACGATATATTGATGTGTGTTCTCATGAATTGAATGGTCGAGGACTACTTCAGGCCTTTAGCCGGAGCTCATGGATTTATGCCACATGTCCCGCTGATGGGTGGTCCAGATGACATCATATGATGTCACATCTTCTTATGTGTCATGATAAGGAGGGTGGCATGGTTGTGACTGAAAGACCTGGAAATATTGCCACATGTCATGCCTGATGAGAGTGCATCATGTGCTTCGGTTCTTCGGGACTTCAATGCTTCGAGTCTTCGAGACTTAGAGGCCTTCGGTACTTTGGCCCTTTGGATCTTCAAGACTTTGGATCTTCAGGATTTCTAAGTATTTCTCATTTCAAATATCCTGAAGCTCATTTCCCCAAAGGCTTGGATCAACTGCCACCTATCCCCTTTAAGATCAAGGGTTCATATTGACTTCAGGGCCTTTTTCTCTGGCGCTATACTTCACGCAATTTTTCACTCCTGAACACTCGTGAATCATTGATCTAGACTGTTCTTGGAATCTCCATCGTTGAAAGATTAAAACTTCCTTCTACTTATGCTTCATTCCCGAAATAGACTGTTAATAAATTTGTTCTTTGTGTTCATGGTTGTGGCCTGCACTATCAAGGATTTGGACGGTGAGCTAAGAAAATAGAGAGACCAGTGACTGAAACACAGTTTGCGAGTGCTCACCCTTGGAGAAAAATAGAGGGGTTGGGGCCAATATTTCACTCAGGTAGATATTTAAGGAAAACAGGGCACACAAATGAACAAAGGAAAATAGAGAACGATTTACAAGCCGAAGGGGGAAAAACTTAATATTTGGTCTGCGAAAAGGATAGAGACGGGGCAAGACTACAGACTCGGGAATATCGACACACACCTATGGCCCTTGACAACCTTATGTGATAACAGATGGGAATTTTATGACTTCTCTTAATGGAATGGTCATGTTCATTTTTTCTAGTGCACCTTCAAATTCAAAGTTCAAATCCACTTTGTAAGTCTTGGGAGGATTCTTAGGAAGAACTATGTTCATAGGTGGAGGTCTTGTCTGTGAAATCGCATGACTAGTAGAGAGAGGTTGGTATATTCTTTTTTGCCTAGTATATAATTGGAATTCTTGCTTCTTCAACTTTTCTATTGATTCTTGTTCAAGGTTATTTATCACCTCCATCCTAGCCTTCCTAGTTGCTTCCTTTATGCCTTCTTGATGCTCTTCAAGTGTGACATTGAGGCAATATTAAGGATTTTCAATGGTATGATTAACAATGTTTACTTGGCCATGATCACCATTGTTGAAAGGACACCCATGCTCCCAATGTGAATATCTGCATTGTAAGAACCAAGGGTTTTCATCTATTACATTTGCATGGGCTAAAGTATTAGGGACCTCTTGATCATTATTTTTTCTAAAAACTTGATTCCCTTTCTGAAATTTACCATTGTAAGGAACTCGAGGAGCTTGTTGTTGAGTTCTTTCTAGGTTGAAAATCCTATTCATCATTAGTTCTTGGGTTTTTACCATGACATCTACAGTGATTTGTATCTTTTCCAACCTAGCGCTAATGTCTTAGGTAGGTTCAGCATTGTGGACTATCTTAGGTTTAACATCCATTCTGACTCTTGAGGCTAAGAAAGGCTCAACTCTAAATGATGAAAGGTTATTTTCAATCCTTGTAGCTACATCTTGGGATTCTTGGATTGTTTTAGGGAATTTATCTCTTAGGATATATCCCAACTTTCCTGTAAAGGTTGATATAGAGAAAGAGAAGGAAACTATCATAAGGGTGATGGCTCATTGGGATCTTTTGCATCAAATTTTCAAAATTTTCATGGAATTCTCTAACGGTTTCATTCTCTTTTTTTATGAGCTTATTCATCATTATCAACATCATGTTGGGGTCTTCCTTGACACTCCATTTTTTGAGGAATATTTCGTCCAATCTATCCATGGTTTTAATACTAGCATCAAGGAGACCATTGTACCAACGTCTAGTGCCATCATGGAGGGCAGCAAAGAATAATTTCATAGCTAGATCCTCAGCATCATCACTAATGGCATGAATCTAAAAGAAGGCTCAAAAATTACTCATATGATCCTTGGCACCGACTACATTATTACCAGTGAATTTAGGCAACCATTTCTCATACTCGGGGGTCATTTTCCAAGGGAATCCTAGTATACTTGTCATGTCTAGTGATTTGAAGAGATTGGATGACCATTGCTTCTATTTATTGGCTAAGTTTGGATTAACAGATTGAGTTACTGTGCTAGACATCATGTTCAAAGGAACATTGCCTCCAAATAATTATTTTACTACAGGAGAGTTCTTGGGAGGTTTTATTCTAAAGGACTTGGGAGGATTAGTATACCTCTATGAGGTTTGTGGAGTTTCTAGATATTTTTCTTGAAACTATAAAAGGTATGAGGGGATCACCCTCGATGGAGTAACCAGGTAAGCTTTGTAAGGAAAAGGATCTTGAGGAAAGGCTTACTGAAAAGTGTTGTCTTTGAGGATAATTGACTCAGTGTTCCCTAGCAGCGGTGCCAAAATGTTATCGCACAATTTGTACTTGACCAAAAGCCAAAGGAAAGTGAACAATAAATTGGCGTAGCCAGAGGTTGTCCTATCACTGTCACCTAGATAAGACACCTCTTTCTCTTTAGGGGTGAAATCCCAGGGGAGACGTCCCTGGTGACCTGGGGATTTGTTAAGGCAAAGGTAATAGTATCAAGAAAATTCCTTCCCCTCTCAAAAGTCACACTGATCAGAAAGTCCCAAATTTTTAATGAGATGAAGCAAAGATTTTCTTAAGTGTACCCATGCAGAACAAGACAACAAGAAAACACTATTTGCAAGTACCAATTGATATTAGTGCTTCATAAAAACTTGGACTATGAACAAAAGAAATAAGTTGATAATAAATATGAAGCAACATAAATTTATAACAACAATGTATATATAATGATAGCTTCACAATTATGCCTTAAACAAGCTTCAATAATGACCCAAAATGATAACCTAAAATTGGCAATATGCTAGTATTTGTCAGAAGCAAAGAAGGCAATGTAAAATCAGCTCTAACACTTGCTTTTAGGAGCTTTTATTGTTGTCATATATGGTTGTATATTACTTTTGTAACAGCATCAAGACAATTAGTAAGTTAGTCTAATCTAATCTTAGGAATGGTTAGCAAAGATATTGAAGTAGAAGGTTTAAGGGTTGTTTTCATCAATCAATCAAATGTAAGGTATAAACTAATTCCTTTAGGCTTAATGGAGTCACTTTTGAAGAAGAAATATTGAGGGAAACAAATGATAATAAGTGAACTAAAGACAAGAGGGAGGATGGTTAAGGTGTTGGTAACCCAAGGCCTCAATCATCCAAAAGCCTAGAAGGAAAATGACCACTAGGAAGTAGGTAACCCTTGTCCATAGTGGTTTTCCTTCTTCTTTAGGTCAAGCTTGGAACAAATAAATCTTAATGAAGCAAAGGTACTATAGTTATACTAAGGTAGGGCTCTAGAATATGCTCCAATGAAGGTGTCTTCTAGCAAAATCAAGTAGGTGGATAGTTATTGAGATAAGGACAATAACATGTTCTTTTCTCCTAGGGTTTCACACTAGCAATTTCATAATATTTAATAAATGCAAAGTAAAAGATATTGTTGAAACATATATATTTTTCTAAAACTTTAGACTTAAAAAAATTCATTTTTGTTTAAATAAGGACAAATGCACACTTGGATACCACCCTCGATAAAATCTTTCGATTAATCTAATGGTCTAAAATCCTTTAAAAAGTCATGGAGCCACCCTTTCATTAAAAATTCAAAATCACTAAGAAAACCTTCAAAGTATCGGGTTTTGGGGTTTTGCAATACTAATAGTTAGACATACAAAGAACTCCAAAGTCCCGATATGTGAAGTTGGGAAACTAGCTTAAATTAAATCGAGTTAATTAAACAATTAAAATGGTTAACGATAATTAATCTTATCGCAACTTCATGTTTCAGGAATCCTGCCTCGAATGATAACTTAAACTCTTGACATCCGAAATCGTGAAATCATTAATTAATCGTGATTATTTACAAAAGTTAAACATGATTAAGATTAATTAATCAATCACGATTTTGCAGTTCGAGGTTATAGCTTGAACAAAAGTAGGATAGCACGAGACCCAAAACCCTGAAGTGGATCAAGGTTAAACATAATTAATTAGTCATATAAACTCAATTTATTATCAAAATAAAAAAAATTAATTTAACCATCGAGTTTATGTTGATTGCGATATGGGTGATTTCAAATTTGATTTATACTTTTTCAATCACGAAAATTGACCATTAATGTTATTAAATGACCAGCCTGGGGAAATGATTTCAAATAATATCCTTCTTTAATACCCAAATATTTTTATTAAAAGAATTAAACGTATTGTTAGTGGAGGTATATGCAGGTCGAGGCATCTAAGGCAAGAAATACTTTTTCATTTTCAATTAAATTCACATTTTGGTAGAGATTGCTTAACGAGATACTCAGTCCTGTGCGTTTTCTGTGACAAATAGCAGGTTTTTAAGAACTTCTACCATGCCTCCACAAAAAGAAGCTAAAGAAACTAGTGAGAGTTCAGGCTAGAGTTCATAGGTTTTCTCCAACACCTCACCCAGAAGTGTAAACACAATTAAAACCTGGATGAATGTATTCAACATCCTACAGTACCAACCGGTAAACTTCCCTAATGATTCAAGCAACAATGAAAAGGAAGACTTATTTACCAAATACAAGACTATTGCTCAGTCAGAGATGCATAAGGTAGCAACAAGGTTGAGTCTTTTACCCTACAATGACATGATTAAATGGGCTCTAGATCATGTGGATATCCCAACTAAAACTATTTTCAATTCTCAGAAGGTAGTTGTTGGGTCATTTCGGCCGGAACACATACTGGTGATGTATAAATTGTCTTCAACACCAAACTTCATTTACAATGCCAGTTTCTTAGTGAATTTTAACAAGAATGAGTGTGATCAATATGGAAAAAACCTTTCTGAATTGATCAAGGACTGGTGTTCACAACCTACAAAGTTCAGAGCCGACTCTCGCGGCATATACTCAATCTCATCACTAGAACCGCAATTCATGTATATAGCCATGATGATGTTTAGATTCTATCAAAAAGAGAACACAGCCCATTTCTTTCTACCATGGGTACCCATTTTACACATAGTGGCAGAAGGATATTCTTTCGACTGGGCTAAGATATTGTCGGACAATCTATCTAGTGAAATTATAGAATACCAGACAAAGAAAGAAAAAGGGAAATCAGCTTCATTCTTCATGTCAGCTTATATTATGGATGTTATTTGTTTCATGACACCTTTCCCATTGATGGGCTGGAATTGGACTCTAGATAATGCAGAACCAATTCATATTTATCATTCAAAACTCTAGGAAGACAAGGCGAAGGATTTATTTTATGAAATATATAATTGGGTAGCGGTGTCGATGCACATTGCTATTTTTGGTCACCCACCTCCTAGAATTTCAAACACAGTTGTGGCTAACCTGGATAAAGTGGTAGACTGGTACATTGAGGAACACTTATCTTATATCATAGTTTTTGGTTGTTCAGTTCCCCCATATTCTTTACCACAATTTTTACCAGATTGACTGGTGTGCCACGAGGTCACACGACAAACAATACTCGACAAGATTTAGCAAAGAACTCAAAGTAGTGCATAAAAAGGTATGGCCATATTTTCCCTTATAGATTGGTGCATTTTCTTTATTGGATTTCAGCCTCTCCAAAGTGGAGATTGCGGCCCTAGAAGAAATAAATCTGGTTAACATTGAATTCAAGAAGCACGACCCATAGAAGGTTGTGAGTAACCATATGGCCAGTTGCAATCTTAAAAAGTACAAACATGAAGAGTCCCCGCAGGACGAAATCTTCTAAGGGGCGAAATCTTACCCAGAAGTTATGAGCCGAGTTCGATCTCTATCACTTGATAAAATGATTGATTTTTACAACTTCCAAAAGCACCGAAGAAGTAGTCTTCCAAAATTATTACAAGGGGAAAACCCAATGTCTCCAGCTACACAGTAAACAAAGACCCAAAATCCAGAAATCGTAAGCTCTAGAAAACAAGAAGCCTTGGAAAACTTAGAGAAATCTAAGGTCTCGACTCAGAAAGAAGATATCTCAGAGATAGAGATATTAGATAACTAGAACAAATATCAAGCAGAGACACTAGCAAAGAAAGGAGAAATAGGAAGCCCCATTCATATTGTCACGCCATTACAGATGTAACTGGAAAACAATTATCTACAGAAATCAGTAGCCCCATTCATATTGTCACACCATTACAGTTCACCATAGGAAACCCTAATGCAAAGGTAATACTCATAAGAGATCTCATGCCTATCCCTATTGAAAAGATACATCCTTCTGATTTCTTTTTCAATAAGAAAAGGAAAGTTGTGGTGAAGAAAGAAATGCACCAGAAAGAAGGTGCAACTATCAAAAAGCACAGAGTGTACTATTGGATGGAAAAAATGTGGAAGAAGAAGACTTTTCTATAGAGGTAGTAGGCTCTTTGGGAGATTTTGCAAAAGCTAACCTATTCTCAGTTGATAATATGAAAGAAAAATTGAAGCAGAAGAATCAGGTGATAATTCAGTTGCAAAATCAAATAAGGACTACAGAAAAGAATGTCAAAGATGAAGTCAATAAAGGGTTGGAACATGCTAGAGCTAGTGATAAAAAAGAAATCCAACTGCTCAAGTTCAGTCTTGAATAGCACAACAGAGCCTTTTTTCTAAGGTAGAAATCATCCAAAATCATTTTTGGGAAGTAAACTAATCATTGGACAATATTGGTTTCGGAGAAACAGAGGCTACTACATCCCGAACCACTTTTCAAGAAGTGTTCATGTCATCGGTTGGAGAAGAAATATCTATAACTCCCAGATTGACTGTTGCAGAACATTTTAGAGGTGATATAATATTGAAGACATGGGAGGCCAATATAGCCAAGAGTAAAAGAACGACCAGGGAAATAAAAGAGGATTGTGAAGATATTTTTCATTTTCTTAATAAAGAATCACTAGGCCTCGGAAAGGATGATTGTTCTAAAATACTAGGACAAATCAACATTGTAAAGCATCAACTTGACATCAAAGAAATCTTAGAGGCAGCTCAGGATAAAATTTCACAACTAAAGCAGGTTGACATCGCTCAAATAGATAAATGGTTGGTAAATCCAAATTTACAGTTACAGTCTGTTGTTCTTGAGTCTGTACTTAAGGCTTAGAAGTACAGTGTCAAGGCATCCGAAAGTGGGTAAAAGATGGGGAAGAGAGAAACGTCAACCTTCAGCAAAGGAAACTGGGGAAGATTTTTATGTTTGCGTTGTCTAGCTTCCAATTGTTCCTAGATAGTTATATCTTGTTCAATGGTTGCCCATGAATGTTCAAGTTCAACCTGGTTAGTAGTCGTTTTAAGAATTGTGTTGAAAAGGTTTAAGGAAATATGTGTTTGGTTCAATAATTCGGGTTCGATATTAGGCTGTGTTGGTATAGGGACAATCATGGAGGAACAGAAAAAGTGGGGAAAAAATTTAGAGAGATATTAAGTGTTGTCTCAATTTGGTCATATAAAAGAGAATTTACGGTTTTAGGAATAAAATAGGGATGCAAATCAAAGGCTCTTTCCCGTAACTATATTATATTTTAATAAAAGGTGTGAAGTGGGAGAAAAACATTTAGCTGTCTATAGTGTAAGGCTCCTATCAAGGGAGAATCTCACGTATAAACAGAAGAGGAAAATTGTAAGGAAATAACTGATGTAGCAGGGAATATGTGTAGAATTCTGAAAATGTAGACTAGTCTTACACCCGTTGATAGCTGGTACAGAGGAAAAACAGTAAACAATTACAGAAAACCAAAATTCATTCGCTATAGTAGTGGTAGTACTAAATTATAACGAAGCACATCAATTATGAATATGAAATGAAACGAAATATGAAATACAAGGAAACAAACTTGTAACACAGTTGTGACAGAATTGAGAATCTTCAGATTTGCTTGTATTAACTCTCAAATGTAAAAAACTCTGTTACAATCGACACAAAAAGGTCTATCCTTGTTTATTTCTTTCTGTGGTATATTTATACAATTTTACAAATAAGATAGAATCTCAAAAGTCACAAAACTTCGGTTATGACAGGGTGGGGGTCAATCGCTCCATTTCTCCTTCTCTGTCTTCACTTGGTGCCAGACGTTTGTTCTCACATGAGCTCAGTATAGGTGACACACCTTTCAACCAGATGAGATATTAGCCGCGATGGTTTTGCTTGATAGCTAGCTTCAAAGAAGTAACATTCTCAGGCTAACTGCTGCAGTCTGTCTTCCATCTATCCATCTATGATGTTGATGGCGCGTAATTGTGTGCTAGTTTTAATCATGTATTTATCTACTTGGACTATATCCACCATAGTCATCTGAGAAATATCAGTCAAATCTCTTTCTTCTTTTTCCTTCAGATCAAGCGAGATATTTTCTACATTCATCTGCACCAATGTCTTGGCATTACCTCTGTTGTCAATGCCTAGCAGATCACTGTCTATAGAACTGAAGGCCTCTTCTAAGGAATTGGTTATCTTTTTAGCTTGTTGCTTGCCTTCAGCGATGTTATGCTCCCATTCGTTTAATATAATATTCCCTCTGGTTTGTTCTGAAATGGTGAACCTGGGAGTACTTTTTGAAACCCTATTATTCATGGCTATCATAGCCTCTTGGAAGGCGATTCAAGCTGCTCTGACTTCCCTTTCTCTAGCGGATAAGTTCTTCGAAACCTGGTTGACTAGCAAACAGTGGTCTTGGATCGCTTCTACCTTAGTGAGCAAATTTTGTTGTACCTCAGAGACTCTGCTCTGAATCTAGATGGCTTTGGATTTGAACATCCCAATGTTTATCATTCTATTCTCGGTGATCTCCACCTTGGCCTGTAGCTGTTCGATTAAATTCCTTTGCTGGATTGCTTGCACCCGACCGTCCCAGACCACCAGTTATTCTTACTCGAGCTTGGTTTTGAGCATCTCTATCTCATTTTTATCGGCCAACCTGGCCTGCTCTATTCCTTCGCTCACCTGATCTTTAGCAATCTCTGTTGTTGTGGCCAATCTGGCTTCAAGGGTCCTAATGAGGCGACTTTTTCTTTTAAGTTGTTTTTTTAAGAGCCCAACTGAGAATTGATTTATTGAGGCATATGCTCCTAATGTCCCTGCTATTTCAGTGGTGAATTGCTCATTCTTCTTTTCCTTTCCATCGGTTATAACCTTATATTTCTTGACAGTTGACTCTCCTTCCTGGTAGAATTCCTTTTTCACTACTGCCTTTCTCTTCTTATCGAAGAAAAACTCATTCGGAGGGAGTTCTTCTACTCTTATGGGCCTCAACTCTTCGTTAATTATCCATCCAACATCAATACTTCCCTGCATCGACTGCAAAGGGGTAATCGATGTGATAGGTTCTCCGATCTTCTTTGTTGATTTTCCCGGAGTAACGACCGGACTTTGCTTCTTTGGCAGTTTTGGAGTCTTTATCTCTGCATCCGGACTCTACTTCTTTGGCGGGTCTGGAGTCTTTATCTCTGCCTCTGGATTCTTAATTTTCTCCTCCCCATCCTGGTTTTTTCCTTGATCGGGAGTCACATCTTTGGATCCTTCAACATCCTTCTGTTTTTCCTCCGACGTACTCGGACCTTCACCTCGCAACACTGCAGGAAGACAACTACGTCGATGTTCCTGGAACTTCAGAACATTGGCTCTTTCCTCTGGTGCCAAGAATTGTATCCGGGCTAGAATCTCCTCACAGGACCTTGCTCCTCGAAAAATGTCACCTGAGGGTGAAATATCATGCTCAAATCTCTTGATCCTGCAATTTTCCAAATGGTTGCTCACGACCCTCTGCGGATCGTGCTTCTTGTATTCGATGGAGACCAAATTTAGGTCTTCCAAGGCTGCAGCCTCAGCTTTGGCATGCCCGAAATATAATAAAGAATAAGAATTAAAATGAACAGGAAAAGACGACCATACCTTCTTCGAGTACCCTTTAAGTTCTTTTCTTACATAGCCAATTACCATTTGCCGTGCAACCTTGTGACAAGCCATTTTGTCGAGAATAAACAATGGCAGTGCATGTGGGGGAACAAAAGCCTTGAAGACTCTAAGGTATGAGAATTTTTCTTCCACATACCAATCTGCTATGCTGCTCAAATTCGTTACTATGTTGTTTGATATCTGGGGTGGCAGGTTGCCAAAAATGATGACATGCAGGGGCACCATCACCCAGTTAAAAATTTCATACACAAAATTTTTCGCTTTATTTTCCCATAATTTTGCATGATATACATGTATGGGTTCATCTTCGGCTGGAGTCCAACTCCAACTCATTAATGGAAATGGTGTCATAGAACAAATTGCGTCTATAATGTATGCAGACATGAAGAATGACGATGCTTTCCCCTTCTCCTTCTGCTCCCGATACTCTGTGACCTGATTGGTCAACCTATCCGAAAGCATCTTTGCCCAGTTAAAGGAATTGCCTTCGGCCACCCGAAACATTAGAGGCACCCACGCAAGGAAAAAATGCGATGTGTCCTCTTTCCCATATAATTGGCATGTCATCATGGCCACATATTTGTATTGCGGTTCTAATGAAGTGATTGAATATATGTCGTGGCTATCAGCTCTGAACTTCGCGGTGTTAGAAACCCAATCTTTTATCAAGCTAGACATGGTTTTATCATACTGTATGCATTCCTTCTCCTTGAACTCCTCCAAGAACTCAGCGCCATATGTGTGGTCGGACGTCGTGGGCAGCTTATACATGGTTTGCAGATGCTCCGGCCTAAAAGTCCCGATGGTGACTTTCTGCTCGTTCATGATAGTTCTGGTCAGTATGTCTACATGGTCCAATTCCCATCGAACCATATCATAATATGGAAGCAACCGTGGTCTGGATGCTACTCTATGCATTCTGGATTGGACAACTATTTTTTACTTGGTGGTTATATCATCTCTTTCGTTGTCGTCAGAGTCGTCGGAATAATCCACCAATTATGATTGCAGAATATCTGAAACATATGACCAGTTAGGGACCGAGTTGATACTTCGGGGTGAAGTATTGGAGACATTGTCTGAGCCTTGTCCCGAAACCTCAACATTCGCCTTTTATGCTTTTCACGGAGCCATGGCTGAAGCTTGTGTTTTATCTCTTCTGCGATAGAACTGCATATACAGGGAAGTCAGTTTACTCAGATATAATGTGCTCTGCGTAATATGAAATGAATTTGTTAAAATGAACCACAGCTCTTATATATATTTGAAAACTCGGTACCTTTCAGAACAAGTCTGTCAAATCATATTTAGAAATAAATTTTGCCATAAAAATCCAATCTTATATTCATAGATTTACCCTATTTCCTCATTAATGTCATAAATTTTGGCGGTTTCAAAATCTCAGTTGGTGTGTGGAGGAAAAAGGATACCTCGTGAATCATGCAGACATCAAAGTGCAGGATATTCATTGATTTAGCTTAATTAATCCAGTTTTATCGTTGTTAACAATGTTTCGATATTTGTTATATTGGGGATTTTGTTTTAACACTTTGAGTTTCTAACATCCGAGACTGCGAAGATCGATTTGGTTAATAAAAAGGTAATCATGATTTGGGCTTGATTAATTTTATAATTATTATATTCGCCATATCGCGACTCGGAACTTCGAAGATAAGTTCCTAGGAGAACTATATGCCGAGTTGCAAAACCGCGAGATCACGGCAACATGACTTAATTAAAAAGGAACATAATCTTGGATTTAACGATCAATTAATTACATTATAACCGCATCGTGATTTCGCAAGTCGTGGTTTAGATGGTGAAATTTTCTAAAAGGAGAACGTCGAGTGGCGAAATGCCGAGAGAATCTCTTACCATGGTTTAGATTTTACCCTTAACCTTGACATGAGTTACTCAAATAAGGACCTTGTGTTCTCGGCTATCGAGGCTATGACACTAAATTTTTGGGTTTGGCGAACGCCGAGGCGCGAAACCCCGACGACGTTCAATCATGAGTTAGGGAAAACTTTACGCTCGTTACTGTCTTGAGTGAAAAGTTAAAATGATTTCGTCGTTTTGTGACTCGGGATGTGTGAATTACATGAGTTATAGTATCCGACTTGCAAGATCCTGAAGTAGAACAAAAAGAGGAAACATATTTGCGAAAGGTATGACTTGTTTCGAGAGTAGAATAATCATCGTTGCTCACGTGATAAAGCTTCAAAGATCTCGATATCTCAGAGTGAAAAAATGAAAACCATTTATTAGATTTAAAGCATTAAAAAGGAAATTTTTGACGGGCTAGAAAAACAGGGGCAGCTTCAACACAGTCAATGACTTCTGAAGATAAAAGGATAGAGGACATTTTTCCACAATTACAAAAGAAGTTGTATCTTTTTTAGGCAAAAGATGTGACAAAACCTTCTAGACTAGTGGTACAATTTCTAAGCAGGTGTGTGGAATGTCTTCTTGATGAATGCTTGATCACAATTTAGTACAACATCTACTATGGTTACATTTCATTTAGTAATTTAATAGCGCACAGCTTTTCCTCTGTTTTACTGTTAGTAAATACAAGACCTGTGAGTTAATTGGATTGCTACATTTTATGCTTCATTTAAGGTTATATCATCTATTTTCTTCTCCTATAGCAAAGTAAGATTCTTCTGTAATAGATGCCTTGCTTTGTCTAACAACTTTATTGATCCGGATTATTTTCGGCACGAAATGAGAGCGGAGATATAATAAAGAAATGCACAGAGATATTGCATATATTCAATAATATAACATAAATGTATCAGATATGCAACCATAAACACAGATATATAGTAATACATGATTTCTATTAATCAGAGAAATGTACAGAGACTGTAAAAATATAGAGTGAAAGACTCACTAGAATGGTGGTAACTTATCTCTGAGAAGAGATGTGACGGCTACTCGCATTCGCAAGAAGATGATTACAATGAGACTCTGAAGGCCCTTTTACAATAAATGGGAATGCCAAAATTCCTAGACATCCAAAAACCTAACCCTAGGAGATGAATTGCCAAAAGTCATCTGGGCCCCGTTTGGGTAAGTTAGTACATCAACTTCCCGGGGTCGTAACTTTTGCATACGATCTTCGTTTGGGGCGCTTGATAGCTCGTTGGAAAGATCTATCTGAGAAATACAATGCTCGAGACAAAATAGCATCGCTAGATGATATTTTGTGAGAGAAACATACCCAAAAAAACATCGTTTAGGGCCTCAAAATGGCCTTGGAAGTTCAGGACCCGAAAAAACTGCTAAAAATAGTAAATTACCAAAATTGCCAAAAACATGTTTTGGGATAGTTGGAGAAGGTGGGTGGCCACCGATATCCACCTAGATCAATCCTCCCTCCTTAGGAAGCAATGGTCTCCATTGCGTTGATTTCCTGGGGGAGAGGAGAAAGCGATTGCTGAATCTAAATCTTGGTGATCTGCTTGCCTTGCTGGAGAAGTGGCATTGCTTAGCTTGTTGAAGGCTATCACGAACCTTTGGCTGGAAGGTTTGGACCTTTTTAAATAGTCTGGCTA
>SNQJ01S0088418.1:77169-101995 GCA_010110895.2 Picea sitchensis
ATATGTATAGACTAGTTATTGAATATATTAATTTTCCTTTACTTCGATTGGTTCGTTCTGTTGTGATCTGGATGGGACGAGAGAATTGGAGAAAATCATGGAACAACAGAGATCTAAGGAAAGCATTCATAAGGTATGTCCATGATCTTCATTTCTCAGTTCATTCAATAGTCTAGATCTAGGGAAAGAGTAGTATTTTGTCCCATTTTGTTCTAGATCTAGGTGGATCTAGGGAGATCGGTTTGTGTCCGCACTCACAGATTTATCCTATAACACCACCGGCCAAGGAGGACCTACAACCATATCATTTTTCCAACCCAACCATTTTTTGTCTTGGTAAAACCAACCCTCCAACTGATCAACAAAATAAAATTATCAAAAACCAACCATTCCAAACTTGAGGTGGCCTAGCTCTTCCCTTTAGCAGTCAAGTGCAGAATTTAGGACCAACATCTTTTGATGCCATTGTCAGGGATGAAATTGAACATTTTCCCTGGAAGAACAAAAATGAGAAGTTCTGACCTTTGATGGTGAAAAAATATCAGACACATATTGACTACCACCTTTCACCTAGTGACTCCAATGAGTAAACTTCACAAAAGAAATATTGTATCCCAAAAAAGGACTCAAGTGATCCAAATCTGAGCACATCCAATCCACTAAGGCTCATCCTAACCCTAAGAAGCACACAGTAGTCTCTGAGCAAGAAATAAAACTAAGAAAATCCACTCTAGCTCAGAGATATACCTCATCCCTAAAGGGAAAAGTTTCACCTAAAGAGTATACCTTTCTCCACTATCATAAGCAACTTGAACTTGCTATCCCTGAGAATCACATTTCCAAGGACTCTCATATACCTTTAAATCCCACCTATACTTCATCATACATTCCATCATCCACCCCTATATCTCCAATCAAACCTCATATTCCTATTTCCCAAGCAATGGTTGTTAACAAGATGGATGGCATAATTGTTTCCAGATATACACCCCTAGTTTTGCATGTAGGATTACATGCACTCCCCACCACAGATTATATGAAATATTTTCCAATATATAATGGGGAAGGAGATTTCACAGCTTAGGAGCATTTAGTATCATTTTGCAGCTTTGCAGACAAATTCAACATTGACTATGTAGATGTGTGGATGAGGTTGTTTGTATAGAGCCTAGATGGGGAGGTAAGGAAATGGTTTTTGGATCTCCCTCCAGACTCCATTACATATATTTATGTGTTATATGAAGCTTTCATAAAGCAATGGGGAGATAGAAGAGATTATATGTATTACATCATTGATTTTGGGGCTCTTAAGAGAAAGAATGGTGATTCTATTTCAGACTTCACCAAGAGATTCAATAAGATGTACGGCAGAATCCTAGATGAGATCAAACCAATTGAAGCCTCTGCCAAGATCACTTATGCCAATGCATTTTATGTAGAATTCTCCCTTCTGTTGAGGGAGAGAATATCAACCACCTTGTTTTCCATTCAAGAAGCATCCATTGAGGTTGAGTCCAACATCCTAGCATCGGACAAGTTAAATACTAGATCTGATAAATACAAGAAGAAACAAATGGAGGATTCCCCTGCCTCCTCAAACCCGGCCACATCTGATCCTAAACTTGATGAGATGACTAAAACATTAAAGGATTTGACATCTTAAATAGGTAAGCTGAAATGGGAATCTAAGAAACCAAACAGAGCTTTTCAAGGGGCTGAGAATAGAAATCCAAACCAGTTTAGGAGGCCGAATGATGTCCCTCAAATAATGCAGAGAGAAAGGAGGAATGGTGATGATCAAAGAGTGGTACCTCCTTTCAAAAAAAAAATAGATTGTGGAAATGTGTGTAGAAAGTGATGTTGTGGATGATGTTGTTATACTCTTCAATGAAACTGATTTTTATACCAGTCACTTAACACAGCAAGATTATGAGGTAGCACAATTGTCAAATCAGTTTGATATTGAGGTAGGGGAAGAGGGATTTATTCAAGGCCATCCCCAAAAGAAGTATGATTTGAGGCCTAGAATGTGTCCTCCCAAAGCCACCACCTTCGATCAGAACAAAAAACCAAAAGTTCCTCCCAAGACAAATTCAAACAAGGGTAAACTAACTAAAGCTCACCAACCTCCCCCATCTAAAATGGTTTTCTCTAAAGTAAAGGAAGTTGACAGACCACAATAATCTTTCATCCTAGAGCATGAGTTGAGAAAAATAAAAATCCTTGATCCTTTGTCAGAATTGTTTAAAAATGAGTACTTCAAAAAAATTATTATGAAGGTTTTGCAACCACCCACTTCTATTGTAACTTCCAATGTAATTAGTCAGTAGGATGAAAACCCAACCATTACTATGATTCCACACATTGAGGATGGATATTATGCATCTCCACCATTATACATATCTTTAAATGACCATGAGAAGATCTTGCATAATTGTCTCATGGAATCATGTGCCTCACACAATGTTATGCCTAAGGTTGTAATGGAGGAACTAGGTCTAGAGATCACCAAGCCCTACCAAGACCTTTACTCCTTTGACTCTAAAAAGGTGAATTGTTTGGGATTGATAAAATATTTGGTGGTTTATTCAGTATAGTTACCCATGAAAAGTGTAGTGATGGGAATTGTTGTAACTTCTAATGTAATCATTCGGTAGGATGAAAACCCAAGCCCTACCAATACCTTTACTCCTTTGACTCTAAAAAGGTGAATTCTTTAGGATTGATAAAATATTTGGTGGCTTATTTGGTATAGTTACCCATGAAATGTGTAGTGATGGGAATTGTTGTGGCTGACATTCCCCCCAAGTTTGGTATGCTCTTGTCCAGGACATGGGCCAAGAAGGTTGGAGGATCATTACAAATGAACCTCACATATGCTACCATCCCTTTTTTTGGAGGAGAAAACAGGAGGCTATACAGAGAGGTCATATTGGCATATATTGTCAGTGATCATCAAAATCCAAGCAACCATCCAGTTTATGTTGTTGAGGATGAGATCAGGTCATATGTTTTCCATTTAAATGATGATGAACCAAAAATGACAGTCAGTAAATGAAGAAATTAGTCACTGACATATCAGCAGAAAAAAGTATGGAAGATGTATTTCAATGGTTCTTCATCAAAGGAAGGTTCTAGAGCTAGTATACTCCTCATTTCCCCTTCACAAGAGGTGATAACACTATCTTACAAGCTGGAATTTGAGACTACTAACAATATAGCTAAGTATGCAGCTCTAGTGCTAGGATTGAGGGCTGCCAAAGACATGGCCATTGACAGTTTGGAATTTTTTGGTGATTCTGAGTTGATTATCAACCAAGTAAAAAACATCTATCAAGCTAAACAATATAGGCTCAAGCAATACATCAACGAGGTATGGGACCTGGTTGACAACTTTTTTCTAGCATTTAACATATCCTTCATTCCTAGAGAGGCAAATGAGAAGGAATATTCTTTGGCCTTGGCTGCCAGTACCTTTATACCTCCCATTGGTCCAAATATTAAGTATCAAGTGGAATTCAAACACAGGACAACAATATTGGACAACATAAAGCACTAGCAAGTCTTTAGTGATAATTTGGAGCTACAAATATTTATGCAGACCATTGAAGAATTCTCCAGTATCTCAATAGATCAAGAGGGTGAAGAGGATGAATCAGAAAATCAGAAAACATCTCATTTGTTGAACAAAGTGGATGGACACAACATTGTGGAACTTAAAAAAAATCACATCCCTAGGGTTCTAGTGCCACTCGAAAGGTGTTTTGACATTAATGATGTCTCCAGAGAAGTTGCCATAAAAAATCAAGAAGAAGAGGTAATGGACTGCAATATCGGAACTGTTGAAAATCCCAAAATAGTTAAATTGTCCAAGGCACTAGCTATAGAACAAAAATACAAGTATGTCAACCTCATGAAAAAAAATTTTGATGTTTTTACATGTTCATATGAGGATTTGAAGGCATTTGACATTGACATCATCCATCACAAGATCCCTCTGAAGGTTGGTTCTAAACCATTCAGACAGATGATTAGACAATTTAATCCAATGCTGATGTCCATTATTGAAAAAGATCTTGAACGAATTCTTGATGCCAAAATTATTGTACCCTTTAGGTACTCAGATTGGGTGGCCAACTTGGTACCTGTCAGGAAAAAGAGTGGGGAAATACACTTATGTGTTGATTTCATAAGTCTCAACAATGTTTCTCTAAAGGACAACTACACCTTGCCCAAGATGGACCATATTTTGCAAAGGGTAGTAGATGCCCATGGTATTTCCTTGTTGGATGGATACTCTGGTTATAACCAAATAGCAGTGTGTGAAGAAGACAAAGAAAAAACAAGATTCACCACCCCATGGGGCACATTCATGTAAAAATTCCCTTCGTACTAATGAACACAGGGGCCAACTTTAAGAGGGCCATGGACATAGCCTTTCTAGGGGAGAAATAAAAATTCATGGTTATATATTTGGATGAAATCACCATTTTCTCCAAATCTGATGATGAACATTTATAGCACCTTGAGCATATTTTTTGGAAATGCAGAAGGTATGGGATCTCTTTGTATCCCAGGAAGTCCCACTTTTCCAAGATGGAAGGTAAGCTCCTATGCCACATCATATCAACAAGAGGAATAAAAATAGACCCAAAGAGAGTTGATGTCATTCAGGAAATTGAAATCCCCAGAAATAAGAAGTCTATTCAGTATTTTATAGGCAAAATAATTTTTTTAAGGCTCTTTGTGACAAACTTTGTTGAAATCATAAGGCCTATCACCAACATGCTAAAGAAAGATGTTGTTATTAAGTGTTCAATGGAGGAAAAATCAACATTCCAAAGGATCAAACAAGATTTAGTTGCATCCCTTGTATTGGTTATCCGTGACTATTCCAAAGAGTTATTTATCTTCTCTTTCGCTTCTAAGGAAACCATTGTTGCAATATTGCTACAAAAAAATGAAGAACGGCATGAACATCCCATATCCTTTTTCAACAAAACCCTCTGAGATGTTGATTTAAAGTATGACATATTAGAAAATAAATCTTGTGAGTTGGTCAAAGCTTTGAAGGCCTTCAAGGTGTATGTGTTATAGTCTAGCATAACATCCTATGTTCCTAGCAGCAGCGTGAAAGATATCTTGGTCCAGCCAGACAATGAAGGGAAGAGAGGGAAATGGATTATCAAATTATTGGATTATGACTTGTACATAAAACCCACCAGGATGATTAAGGGACAGGGACTTTCCAAGTTGTTATCAGAGTCAAACTGTAAGGTGTTGGAATTACATCATACCTTCACCCAATCAGATGCACCCATGACACAGTTTGGAAATGAAAGCATCCAGGTATTTGAAAAATAATATTCTTCACCTTGGTACACAGATGTTATTTACTTTCTGAAACATCTAGAATGCTCACTAGATTTGAAAAAAATGAAGGTCGGGTCTCTCAAATTAAAATCTATAAAAGTCTACAATTTAAATCAGAACTTGTATTGGAGGGATCATGTTGGAATCTTATTAAAATGTCTTGATGAATATGAATCTAAACAAGTCACAACAGATATGCACATAGGCATTTGTGGATGACACTAGCATTGGAAAGCCACAGCCCTAAAGATCCTAAGGGCATGGTACTACTAGCCCACCCTTTTCTCTGATGCATTTACCACAGTAAGGGCATGCAATGAATGTTAGAAGTTTGCAGGAAAACAAAAATTACTCTCACTACCTCTAAATCCCATCACTACCAGTGGTCCCTTTCAACAATGGGGATTAGATTTCATAGGTTAGATAAATTCACCCTCCAGTGGGCGGCACAAGTGGATTTTCACTACCACTGACTAATTTACCAAATGGATCAAGGTCGTGCCTACCAGGAATGATACTGACAAAGTGATCAAGAATTTATTGGAGACAAATATATTTTCTAGGTTCGGCTACCCTAGAAATTTAATAATAGATAATTCCCAAGCATTCAAGTCCAAGGCCATGATTGACTTATGTGGTAGCCATAGCATTTCCTTAACACATTCCACACCCTACTACCCTCACGGAAATGTGTTGGTCGAGTCATCAAACAAGACTCTCATTAGGATCATCAATAAATTGTTGACTGAAAACAAGAAATCATGGGACTGTAAACTTAAGTATTCCTTGTGGGATAACAGGATCAACACCAAGAGATGTTTGGGAACCTTGTCATTTCAGCTAGTATATGGGATAGATGTTGTCTTCCCTACACCACTTGGTCTACCAGTCCTGAAATTATTACAGGAAGAAATTGAGGAGCCAAATGAAATCCAAAGGAGAATCTTTCAGATTATAGAGGTTCAACAAAAGAGAGAATCACTAAATCAAATAACTTAGGCATACCAAAGCAAGGTCAAATCATCTTTTGACAAGAAAACCAAGAAGGAGATCTTTCAAGGGGGAGACTTGGTGTTGATATGGGATGCCATAAGGGAAGAAAATCCTAATAATGGTAAGTTCAATAACCTTTGGTTTGGTCCTTTTAAGGTGGTTAAGGTTCTGGAAAATAATACATTTGTTTTTCACAATCTATATGATACTGAGATCTTTGGAGGCCCAGTAAATGGGCGCTTCCTAAAACACTATTTTTCTTGAAATACTGAGGGAAGGTCCCTCTTGTACCATAGCTACTTTTGTTTTTCATTTTCATTTGATTAGTTAGTTTGTGTGTGAATAAAGACACCATATCCCAACAAATTCATTGGGGTGTAGCTACAGTTTGGAATTCCAAATATGCATGGTTGAGAGACAGTGACATATATACATGGCTGACAGATAGAAACATAGGTAAGTTAAGGGGAGTGGGATCAAGTTATTGAATTCCAAGGCACCTGATCTATTGTTCTTAGCACCCCATAAGGGGGTGTTGTCCCCAGTTGGAGCCAATGTTGAGACCTAAGTGTTCACCCCTGCCCCTTCTCTCATTACCATATACTTCCATAAAAAATAATACCTTTTTATGTTGGTTAAGTTGGTCCCCCATTACTAAAATCACCCAATTTTTGTGATCATTACCTCTCTTAAATGATTTTTTGCACCATATTTTGTTTTCTTTAAGGGTAATTACCTTTTATGGTTTGGGTTTGAAGTACTTGTCATCACGATTGACATTGGTTGAGCTCATAGCATATCTAATAGTGTTTTCATATGCACATACAAGGTTGATTGCAAGAACTAAGACATTCTTACAAATATTGTTGGAGCGCTAATTTTTAAATTATTTAATAATTTAATGTGTTGTTTTAAATGTTGAATTCATTTTAATGGTGCCTTCATATGTGCACGATCATAAACGAGTGCCTCAACACCATTTTACACATAGTTTCATCATTATACAGCATCAGTCATGGTCGTGAGAACTGTATTGTTCAATCATGGCTACTACAAGTTGAACAAAGGGTTAACAACATGTAGGTATCAAGTTCAACATGAATAGATTCACATTCACTGCATCATTGACAGCATAACCTCTTTGTACACCATGGTTCCCCCCTAAAAGTGATGGCAGTTGAACAGGACCGAGCCACAAGGCCTTGAACTATTCAAGGCCATACCCAAAATCAAGGATATTTTCATAAAAGCATAAGGGTATGACTTCTTATGCACATTTGAAGGACACCACACAAGCCTAGATATGTTGTTCGCGCAGTTGTTCGATGGCTTCCAGAACCATCTTGGGGATACCTAGATTCATATTACAGAACACTTCATAGGAGCAGCTTTTGCTCACCCTGTCTATGGGGAAAGGTGGTTTAAGAAAGGAAAGCTATCTCCTGACCTCTGCAAAAAATTATTGGTTCCCTAGCACCAATACCCTGACTAGAGACAAGGAATCCATGTTTCATGGATAAAGAAATATTAGAAACAAACCCTAGCAGTAGTGCATAGGTATATAACAGGTGAGGTTCGATTCAACATAGAACATTGTTATCACCTTAGTTTCCTTATGCATCTAAGTGGAGATAAAGAGATAAATTTACCCTATTACCTACTTAAAATACTAACCAAAATTTTCAGGAGGGTTCAAATCCACCCTGAATTTTCTCACGAGAGCCTGTACCATCAAGGCTTAATTAAATTGTTGGTGTCTTTTGCTTTAGAGGAACTTGAAATTCCTTGGGGTTGTTTCTTGAAATATGTGGGATTTAAAGAGTAGGAACAAGTTCATGATTTGCAGAATGAAGGTGATGTAGGTAAAGATGAGACAGAGGTCAGGGTATCACTAGAGCCTGGGATATCAATGAAGCTTGTCCAACCCGTAGCAAATAATGGGAAAGTCCCAAAAACAAGGAACACACTCTCGAAAACAAACAATCCAGAAACCCCCATGAGGCAAGATTCCCCTCACATGCAACTAATGTCTTCTACAAGTAAAGGTAAAGAGAGAAAAAATGGCAAAGCTTCCCATGTCCATCCACCTACATTAGAAACACCACAGAGGTATTTTTCATCCATCCATTCATAGGAGGAGTAGAGAACCCCCATCAAGAAGAAATATAAAAACATGTGACTAGAATGAGGGAGAAACTTGGATATATATCACGCAACAATGAAGCGGTTAAGGGAAAGGTTTTTCCCACAGAAGCCTTGCCTAAAGCATCCCTTGTAGCCAGACAAGACAATAAGAGGAAGGGTGAACAAAACATTGAAACACCAAGCAAGCCAAACAGGAAAACCAGAATTACAAATCAATTGATACTAAACTCCAAGGCTCCTTTTAAGCCATCATTAAAATACCCCCAGACAATTGTGATCAAAGATGATGACATCCCTGAATTTTCCAGCATGGAAGAAATGGCAGTCAATGTTTTGGACGGAGTGACAATGAAAAAGGAGAAATCAAATCCTAATGAGGGTGAGATTGTAGAAGCACCATTTGTAACTATGAAAAAAGAGTATCCTACATACTCTAGTCAATAACAGGGAACACAGGATTATGGACTTGATCTTAAGAAAGACTCTATTGGCAACTCACCACATTCAGGGGATCCTTACCAAATTTCACAAGACATTAAACCAAAGATTAAAACTGACACTTTGGGAGTATAGGGTTCCATCAAAGGGACACAAGGAAAGGAACTCGAAGTAATACACAAATATAATATGAGAACAAGGAGTAGAACATTGGTTGACCACATCAAGTCTATCATAGAGCAAGACAAGAAGAAAATGCAGGTTGAGGTCAAAACAGAGAGGGTCAATGACAGACAACAAGTGCAAGAACTGAATATTCAATTCCAAACCTTGCAACACCACAACCAGGAATTGGAAAAATTATACTCTGGACTGCAAAAGAAGTATCAAAGACTCTAGAAGAAACACCAGAAGACTTGTTTCTTTCTTAAGGAGATAATTTGAAGAAGAATGTTGCTATGAAGGGGTATCTAAAGGGAATGCTTGGATATCCAGTTATCTTCCAGCTGGCCTCCAACAGTGTGCATGGATACAAGTGTTTGGTTTAGAACCTAGTTCTATTAGTCCTAGTCAGTTTTTCCAAAGCTCAGTTTACTTCAGCATATGCATCAGTTTAGTTTTATCATTAGTAGTAGTTTTAGTTGTTTAAGTTAAAGAATTTTTTAAATAGAGGCATAATAAGTGGTAATTTTTGTTTGATATGAACCACTTCATTTTTGTTACGTCAAGTTTGAAGTATGCATTACTATACTCCATCAATATTTATTTAAGTCAATAAGTTGTTCTCCAATAGATAGTGTAGAGTTAAACCTCAGTTTCAGATGGGCGAGAGCCTCTACAACTTTGATAAATATGTAGTTTTTGTATGAATGGAGGGTTTAGTGTTTGGGAAGAAAATCAATATATCAACTGGTTGAACTTGTTATATGATTGGATTAAGATCTCTACCTGGTGAATATGATCTTGATGATAGTGTGCTTTATGTTCAAATCTATATGTGTTCTTTCTCTTATCTTGAATGAAATTTTTTATGTGTGCAAAGTGTTGATGATTAAAATCACAACGAGGATTTCGCTCGCAAAGTATTGCTTAAGCATATTATTTAAATTATGCTAATGACATATAATACTAGTAGGTGGGACCCCCTTGTAGACTGGAGGATCAAAAATAGTCTCATTGCACATTTTATGTTGTTGTTTAGATGTGGCTTACAGGGTTCTACATGATTGACGATGCGATATTGGTTTTGTTTGTGACATAATGGCAGATGGATAATGCATTTTATGTGTTGGTTATGTTACTCTAAGCTCTAAATTCCATGGATGAATGAATTATAGTTATTGTTATTACAATTTCTATTGTCACCATGATTCATTACCTGTCAACACCTACACAAGACACATGTTAGTAACAACAAGAGAAATATAAAAAAAATCCAAGGGAACTATACTATGCTATACTATACTATGTGCAAATGAAATTTAAAGAAATTAATGTTAGTGGCTATACAATTTGTATTGATTTATATTGGGTGAATTTGATATATGTAATTGTATGGTTTGGGCAATGGTTAATATGGATTGGGTGGCACAATTGGCAAGCAATGTGTGTAAGTTGTGATGCATGGAATTAATGGTATGGATTAATGGTATGGTTTGGTTGGCTAGCATGTACTACGAAATTGAATAAAATGGAGGATGGAAGCGACGTGTTGTAAATGCACATCACTCCATACTTCTCCCATTGGATGTCACCCTAGCATGGTTATTGTTCATTTGGTTTTGTTGTAGTTAAGCTCCAATATTCAGGTGTGGAAGGAACTACTCGACCAACTCACATTTTTAAGGCCATTGATTACAGGTATGGTTCTTTTCTCCCATCCATGAATTCGCTCTATGTATGAAATGAACGTTGGCTCGATAATGTGTTGGTCTGTGTTTTCTTAAGGTTGGAAACTGTGTAAATGCATGGTGTTTTCTCTGGAATGATTGTGTGTGTTATTCATTGCAAATGGAAAAATCGATGGTTGAAGTTGTGATTTTATTAGTTGTTCTATGTGGTGGAAACTGTGATGGCTCTTTGTTGTCTTATGGGTTTTTTCTGGATGGTTTCACTCTATTTATCCATGTTGATCATCTCCTCATAGTTATGGTAACCATATCCAGTTTTATTCGGTGCAATGGGGTTGTTGTGTATGTTTCAATCCACCTTTTGGCCACTGTATATATTTTCACCTGGTCATGGTCACTTTTTGGTTTTATTGGCATCAACATAGTTGGTTATTGAGTGGCCACTATGCCAAGAAGTATTCTTTAGGGTTGTTGGTAGTACTTGGGGTCTACAATTCCATCGTCATTGTTATGTGTTAGCTCATCTCTTGAGAAGAGCGCGAGGGTAATGACTTTGTGCGTTCTTGGTGTTGGTTTCTCTCCAGTAAGAAATATTTTCTCCTCTGCATCGTGGTCTACCCTAGCTGGTGTTGAACTGTCACCCTATTTTACAAGGCTAAGGGATATGAGGCTTGTGGTTCCATTGTGCTTGTCTCGAAGATCTCTCACCTATTATTCATATGGTCGACCTCTAGTCTCCCTGTGTTTTGGTGATCGAGCAAACCCTTGATTATTTCTTGTGTTCAGGGTTACAAAGCCCGATTATGATCAACCCAACCAGTCACACTCTTGTTGGGTCTCTTGTTGGTTGTCATAAGTTGGTTGAGTAGCATTGATAGTGTCCTTGATGATTGTTTTGTCTCTGTTTGATCGGTTGTTGGAGAGTTGTAATTAGAGATGATAATTGGTATATAGTTGCTTCCTCCTTTTGTTGTGACAGTTGAATCGATAACTTGGCATTTTTTAATTGGTTGATTGAGAGTAAGCATAAATGTACAGTCACGGAGATGCCCCTTTTCGCTATGTGTTGGTTTATTTGTTCCTACAGCATGGTATAAATTAAAGTGGTGATTGATCTATGTTTAATTTTCCCCATCAGGATTATTGCAATTTGAAGAGTTGATTATTGTGACCTAGTTGTCTATTATGTATGATTTATGGAGACATCGTGCATCATTTTGTTTTATTGCACCATCAAAGATGAAGCACAGGGTTTTGGTAGCATGGTTTCATTTCAAATTTAATTGTTAATATTGTCAAAGGATAGAATCAGACATGTTTTAAAAGAGTTTGTTCAACTCAGGAAATACTTGTGTCTATGTTTGATTTGAGGATTTATAAATTATGGGTAGTGGTTGATGTTTTTTATGCTGAACAGAGTTGAAGAAATATGGTGGTGTGTTCCTTTGGATTTTGTTTTAAATATTAAAGGGAAGGAAATAAAAGGAAACATAATTCTTTTAACAAGATGTTTGAAAGGCATAGCAATTATGAGTATGATTATAAATTGTATTAATTGAAAAAGGAAATTGGATGTGAGACAATGAACAAGTTTTAACACATAGCAATTGTTAATTGGTCATGGAAATTGTTTAATTGGTGTTGGAATGGTTGTGTTGAATACAGAACTACTTTTATGGATTACTTAATTGGTTTTTCGAACAGTATTATCTCTTTTCCCTACCATTTTTCCACTTTTCATACATTACAATCCCCCTCGCCTTCCCATATTCATTATACACTCCCTTTTCTTAAAATTTAATTATAGTTAAGATAAATGTTGTATTATAACAATTTAAGAGATTGCACAGGGATGAATTACAGTGATATATTCTTTTGGTTTACGATACAGTTGATTGTTTGATGTCTGTGAGTAGTAATCATGATATTTGCCCCTTCATTTTAACACTTTTCGCTCAATACAATCCCTCACATATCCCAAAACCCTTGTTCACCCCCTGCTCATTGACAAGTATTATACGATTTGTATGGATTGGATTGCATGAGTCTGATATGTTGTTGAGCCAAATTTTATTTCATATTTAAAAGAGATGTCATGTATGGTTGTTAAAGAGATTATTTGATAATCAATTATGCATAAAGGAATGAGATTTTTCAGCATAGGTATCCATGTCAGGGGTAATAAAGGAAGAGGAAATTGGAACAAGGGCCCTAGAAGGCCAAGATTCTCTATGCACTTTGATGCATACTCGCAAGAGTTAGGCCATTTATTTCAAGTTGGATTTTTTAACTGGATTGGACAAGGAGTGGTCCAACCTAGGCCTGAAAGGCATCCATTCCAAGCCCCACAGGTCCCTAGTATCGCAATACCTCCTCATGTCTCACTGCAACCTAAAGTCCCCGAAAACAATGGATGGAAAGAGATTGTCCACCCAACATTCTCCCAACATCGTGGCTGGCCTAACTTGTCTCTACCTGCTCCTCCACCTATTAATCAAATTGTCCAAGTTGCCCATGTCCACTCACCAGTATAGTCTTCCCATGCAAGAAAAAGGTTAAAAATCGAGGCCCACCATGCTCCTGACAAAGGAAAATCCATTGTTTCCCCTTTCTCGCCCTCAAATGACTCTGACAAATCTGTGTCCTCTGGCATGCATTTGAGAGATGATTGCTCTCATGTGATCAGTGAGATTATGCCTAAAGGCTCCACATAGCCTAGGGAAAACTCAGAGATATCAAAAGGTGACAACAACAACAAGGGAAATATTGCCTCCCGGAGTGGAAAATATGGATTTTAAATTTATTTTTATTAATTGTTGAGAACAATTGGCTTCTGAAATTTTGGACAACACACTATTTTTGGATATATGGGTAATATATTTTTGGAAAAAAATTCAATTATCGTTGATATAAATTGTCCAAATATGAAAGTGATGATGGGAGTCACAAGGAGGGATGTTTTTTTGATTAATTAGTTGTGTTATGATTGTTAAATAACTAAAGGGAGTCACAAGGGGTCCCATGTACTATTTATTATTTATTTAAAACCCTTACTATGATTTTATTATTTTTCCCCTTTAACTAAAAAGTTGGTTGATTTTTAGTTCACTTAACTAAAGAAGTAGTTCAACTACTTCAACCAATTCTAATTTGCTTAAAGGAAAAAGGAAAAGGAGGAACAAGAGGAGAATAGAAGGAAAAGAATACTAAGGTTTTCTCTTTGAGTTTTGTTGAGATAATTTAGTTTTCATTCATTCCTTAATTCATTAGAAGTCTAATTATTTTTTATGATTGCAGGGTCCTATTGTAGACAGCAAGATTCAAGGTTGAATTACATCATTCAGACACTTTTTTTTCATAGGTGTTGATCTATCTTTGATAGTATGTGTAGACTTGTTTGTTGGTGAATTAGATTTCATGACTGACAAAGGCTATTGTGCAAAGTCGAGTGAGAAGCAATCTATGGAAAGTTGGTCCAGCTTTTAAAGTTCAATTTTTTACTTTATGTCAGAAGTCCTTTTGTATGTCTCATCGGGGACATCTAAGTTTGACTTTGGTCCAATACTTCCTCAGGAAATTTTGTAAAGAAAACGATTTTTTTATGAATTGGAATGAAATAAACGATTTCTTTATGTCTCATCTGTTTTGATTATTGACTTGGTGTCTTTACTTCTATCTCTATATTTATTTCAGCGTCTGTTATATTCATAAAATTACATAGATAATGAATTTTTCAGCAATCTTTTATTTATTAAAAAGCCACCCTAAGCACTTGTAAACAATACTTGTGAATTAGGATACCAATTTTGATGGCTATAAACATAGGGTGATATTCTCATCTATCTCTCTTTAGCCAAGAATGATCTATAAATGTTTGAGTAATATAATTTCATATCTTTTCCTCAACACAAAGTACATTTCATTTTCCTTTCAGCTATTGTATAACTCATCTTTTACTGATATGCAACCTGTAAAACAGCTAATCCTTTAGTAAAGATTTGTTTTATTGCAACTTGTGGTTGTAATTGTGTCTGGATATTTGTTTATGCCTTGAAATATTACTTTGAGTCTTAAAACTTCTTACAACATATAATTCATTGAGTTGTTTTTTGTCCTTCCTTTGTTCATCCCTCTATTTTCTCACTTGTCTATCATTTTTGTGCCACCATGTGATGCAACACCCCTACCTCAGCAGGTTTTGCTCGACCTCCCAGTCTAAGGATCGTTCTTTATCTCCCTTTGACTTTGATTGACTCTTTGATTCCCCGTAGGAACCTCCAACACACAAGTGTTTCCATGATTCATTCTTCGTAGTTACACCTGTGTGAACTGGCACAAAGCGCAAACTCTTACCCACATGATCAATTGACATGACCACAATCTTCGCCCGAAAAAGGTGTTTCAGGTTTTGCGACTTCGTGACCCCTGATGTGAATTTGTCTGATCCTTTCAATCCCTAAAACCCCAAAATGGGTCAATGGATCTTTGACTCATCCCTTAACTCCACTTGATGTGACCTTTAACTAAAATATGGGGCTCAAATATTTCAGCACCTTGGGATTTCTCGTATCATTGATTTGCAATGCAACAACACTCTTCACCAATAGTTGAAATTGCAATGACTCCTCATCACAAATCAATGGCTCTGAGCTTCCCGTGATCTAGCATTCCTGATTCTATCGGGACTTCACAAATCGGGAATTGGCAACTCTCGACTCTGAGTCACAACTTTCTCCACATCCCGAATTCCAAAATAATGTAATTCAAGCATGATATCAATGTCTCTCGTTGATCCAAATCCAACGGCCACTACTCCTCCTAATATTACGAGTGTTGAAAGACACTCAGGCTTAACCTTCCCGTTGATATGCAAGATATAATGGTCCACGAAACTTTGGCAATTCTCCCTATGATAATTTCAATCGTCCATTCAGGTTTCTCAAAGACTCCTGCCCAAATACCTGGCATCTATTCCTCCTGGGCTTAACTTCTACGAGGCGACTTGAGACCTCGTCCTCCCTTCGAACCCCTTCCAAATCTCTATCCTTCCTGAGTTTTGTTCTACTTCAAACTCAAGGATTTCTAAAGGGTTCTAGCACACACTCCTTGCGGCATTCACAATAACCTCTCGTTATTGAACACTTTCAACTCTATGCACTCCTTGCGACAACAGTTCTTCAACATTTATCCTTGGTTTGTAAAGTCTGGAACTTCCATCGGCCTGCACACTCCTTGCATGGATTTTGTGTTGTACTTTCACTCTTGCTGGTATAAGAACAACGGTAAGCCTCCTGATCCTTTCTGAGATAAAACTCAGAATCTCATCAACGCAATCCTTGCAGACTCTCACTACACTCCTTACAAGATTTCTCAAGAAGAGAAACAATTGAAACTTATACTTCTCCTCTCACAGACTTCATACATTCAACATGAAATCAAAGCATCCATACAGATAGCATTGAAATGAATGCATAACAAAGAACTTTAAGAGACTGTAAACATACCATTCAATAGATGTAAACAATAACCATGAAAACACCATGAAATGGAATTAAAGAATTCTTATATTAATCCTAGTTCTTTTGTACATGGGTTAAATAGTGAAAGCTATTTGCTTATACAAATTCTTCAATATTTGTTCTCCTATTCCCTTGCTCTCTTTCTCTCTAGCTTAAAATTACAATGAGAATAATTCTCCAATACAATACCTACGAGGGAGATCTCTAGAGTTTTCCCTCTTACATCTCTAAGCTATCTAGTCGAAAATTAAAATCTACCTACTTTACATTCATTACAATTAAATGCCTCCATAACCGATAGATGAGAGAAACGCTCAAGATCTGTTTACAATCTCCATAACATAAATGCAATACATCCTTTTGACTATAACATTAATTCTCCATCTTTTGAAATTCAAAATGCCTTCAAAATGTGCGCTGGCACATTTCCAGTTGTCCTTCACTTGTGCATGCTTACGATGCTCTTGCATCATACTCCCTTGGCTGAAAAATTCATGAACTCTTGTTCATGAGCTCTTGCACTGTCTGTCCATGTTTGTGGATCTTTGCTTTGCTTTCCCAGCTTGCATATTCAATCGAGTGTCCCTTCCATTTTATCAAATACTCAAAATATTTTTTCCTTTGGGTCTCCTTACTAATTCTCTGATCAATTATCCTTTCCATCTACGGCTTTTCAACTAGAGGCATCTGTTTAACCCATTGAACTTCCTCTAATTCCTCTATTTCATCTGCTTTGTAAGGATACAGATCTGCTACGTTGAATATGGGTGATATCCCTACCCCATCTGGTAATTCTATTTCATAAGCATTGGCCTGAAATTTTCTCAGAATATTACACGACCCTATATTTTTCATTTTTATCTTATTATATGTTCCCCTTGGGAACCTTTCCTTCCTAAGATGCGCTAAGACCAAATCTCCCACTTCAAACTGAAGTTCTCTCTTCATGAAAGACGACTTATTAAAGTTTATCAACAATTTCTCTTGCTACAACCTCCTCGTCACTAGATTTAGGTGTCTCAAATGTTCCTCCTCAGTCTTACTAAAGATCAGTATATCATCAAGATACACAATTACAAACTTTCCAATGAAATCCTTCAAGACTTCATTCATTAATCTCATAAAAGTACTTGGCGCATTCATCAAACCAAAGGGCATGACAATCCATTCATACAGCCCCTCATTCGTCTTGAATGTTGTCTTCCATTCATCACCTTCCCTCATTCTAATTTGATGATATCCGATTTTCAAATCAATTTTTGAAAAAAACATTGCTCCACTCAAGCAATCCATCAAGTCATCCATCCTCGGTAAAGGAAATCTATACCTGATGGTGATTTTGTTTATAGCCCTCAAATCTGTACACGTTCTCCATCCACCATCTTTCTTCAGACTTAACACTGTTGGTACAGCACATGGACTCAAGATTTCTCTAACCAACCCTTTGTCCATGAAATCTTTATCATGTTTATCTTGTAGAATTCTTTAGTGTATTCTTTCACTATCATCCCCTTTTGTCTCAAATTCTGCATTCTTCAAAACAAATTGATTTGTTAATCTCTGGGTATAAACTTGGCTTTCATCTTAGCGACCATCTTATCCCAGCTTTTGATTCTTTTCTTGCCTTTGCAACACCTGTCAGCCTGCAGTTCATCCCACCACAGTGTCGCATGCCCTTTAAGCCTAGTGACAACATTTTTATTTTTTTATCCTCTTTGATATCTTCATAATCGAAGTACTTATATAGATATCTAAACCAATCTAGCAGCTCCTTAACGTCTAAGTTTCCTTCGTACATCGGAATGTCCATCTTTTCTCTGGCACCTATTCTTGTGACTACTCTAAATAGATGTTATTATGCAGTAGCTTCGGCTACAACTTCTTCTTCAACTCTAGCCTCATTCTCACTTTCAGCTTCACTGACATCTCCATCATTAGCTTCCTGTATCTGTGCTATCTCAATAGCATCTAATCGAGCATGGAGTTCTCTCATTTCCCTTTCCATAGCCAGGCATTGGTCTATCTTGATGTCTTTTTGGCAGCATTGTCTAAATATGTTCCACGCATAATTGAATAACAACTTTCCCTATGTCTCTCTACTTATAGAGAACAATGATTGTAAGCTTTGATACCACCTAATGCAGAACTCCTACCTCAGCAGGTTCTGCTCAACCTCCTGGTCTAAGGATCATTCTCTATCTCCCTTTGAGTCTGATTGACTCTTTGATTGCTCACAGGAACCTCCAACACACAATTGTTTCCACAGGTCCTTCTTCGGAGTTATGCCTATATAAACTGGCACAAAGAGAAAACTCTTACCCACGTGATCAACTGACGTGACCACAATTTTCGCCCGAAAAGGTGTTTCGGTTTTCGCGACTTCGCAATCCTTGTTGTGAATTCCTCTTATCCTTTTAATCCCTGAAACCCTGAAAAGGGTCAACAGGTCTTTGACTCATCCCTTAACTCCACTTGATGTGACCTTTAACTAAAATATGGGGCCCAAATATTTTGGCACCTTAAAATTTCACATATCAATGATTTGCAATGCAACAACACTCTTCACCAATAGCTGAAATCGTGATGAATCCTCATCACAAATCAAAGGCTCTGAGCTTCCCACAATCTGACAATCCTAATTCTATCGGGACTTCACAAATTGGGAATTCACAACTCTCGACTCTGAGTTACAACTTTCTCCACATCCCGAATTCCAAAATAACACAATTCAAGAGAGAGATCAATGGCTCTCGTTGATCCAAATCCAACAGCCACTACTCCTCCTAATCTTACAAGTGTTGAATGACACTCAGTCTTAACCTTCTCGCTGATATGCAAGATATAATAGTCCACAAAAATTCGGCAATTCTCCCTCTGAGAATTTCAATCATCCATTCAGGCTTCTCAAAGACTCTTGCCCAAATACCTGGTGTCTATTCCTCCTGGGCTTAACTTTTGCGAGGAAACTTCAGACCTCATCCTCCCTTCAAACCCCTTCCAAATCTCTATCCTTCCTGAGATTTGTTCTACTGCAAACTCAAGGATATATAAAGGGTCCTTGCACGCACTCCTTGTGGAATTCACAATAACCTCTGGTTATTGAACACTTTCAACTATGTGCACTCCTTGCGACAATAGTTCTTCAACCTTTCTCCTTGGTTGGTAAAGTCTGATACTTCCACCGGCATATGCACTCCTTGCACGACTCTTGTGTTGTACTTGCACTCTTGATGGTATAATAACAACAGTAACCCTCCTGAGCCTTTCTGAGATAAAACTCAGAATCTTGTCAACGCAATCATTGTAGACTCTCACTGCACTACTTGCAGGATTTCTCAGGAAAAGAAACAATTGAAACTTATACTTCTCCTCTCACAGACTTCATACATTCAACATGAAATAAAAGAATCCATACACATAGCATTGAAACAAATTCATAACAGAAAATATAAACAGACTTTAACATACCATTCAATAGATGTAAACAGTAACCATGACAACACCGTGAAATGGAATTAAAGCATTCTCATATTAATCCCAATGCTTCTATACATGGGTCCAATAGTGACAGCTATCTCCTTATACAAATTCTTTAATCTATGTTCTCATATTCCCTTGGTCTCTTTCTCTCCAGCTTAAAATTACAATGATAATAATTCTCCAATACAATACATATGAGGGAGATTTCTAGAGTTTTCCCTCTTACAGCTCTAAGCTATCTAGTCAAAAATTAAAAGCTATCTACTTTACATTCATTACAATTAAACACTTCCATAATCAACAGATGAGAGAAATGCTCAATATCTAGTTACAATCTCCATAACATAAATGCAATACATGCTTCTAGTTGTAACATTAATGCTCTCTCTTTTGAAATTCAAAATGCCTTCAAAATGTGCGTTGGTGCGTTTCCAGTTGTCCTTCACTTGCATGTTCTTACGATGCTCCTGCATCACCAGGCAAGGAGGACCTACAGCCATATCACTTTTCCAACCCAACCATGTTTTTGTCTTGGTAAAACCAACCCTCCAACTGACCAACAAAATCAAATTATCAAAAACCAACCATTCCAAACTTGAGGTGGCCTAGATCTACCATTTAGCAGTTAGGTGCAGACTTTAGGACCAACACCTGGCACTTATTCATTTTCATAATCCATTTCCACACTATTCCCATAATTCATTTCCATTTTCTAGTTCATTATCTTTATTCATTTACATTTTCTTTTTTCCCATTGTTCCATTATTCTTTTCCCAGATTCCATATTTCATTTCCATTTTCTTATTTTCACATACCATATTTCACATAAATCCATTATATACTTTTGTGACACTTACCATTTTTTACTCTTCCAACACTTAGCCAAATTCAAGCAATACAAAAGTGAAGCTACATACCATCCCTCAACTCTTTCTTGGGTCTCCAAATTGGCAAGTCAGTGGGTCCGTATTCACTTTTCACTTGTTTACATCTTTTCATACTTAGCCATATTTGTCATTTCGGATCGAACCTCCTTACTCTTACTCATATCCATGTTTGTAGGTATGTACATCCGCACATTCACATTGACTAATATGCACTCCATTCCCCTTTTTCACCTCATACTTAGTCATTTTTACCATTTTCTATCCTCTCACCTACCTCCTTTACCTCTACATTCCCATAAATCCACAAACCCTACATTTAATTTTTTAATATTCTTTCTTATCCTAATTTTCTTCCCCCTTTTTATAGACCTACCATACTAGGACATGTGGTGGTGACATGGAAATATCCTCAAATGACATGTGGCAGTTAGGTGGAACAATGTTATGACCCAAGGGGGGCATATATATGGATAAATGTATATTATTATGACCACAATGGGGGGACTATATGGGCCTAAATGTACATTTAATGTTTAAATACATATGTAATAGGGTCAGCCTAGTAGTTGTTGATACTGAGAGGGGGGTGAATCAGTATCAAGTACAATTTAAAAACCTTTTTCAACTTATACTTAAACCATTAAATTATATCCAATGAGCAATGAACAATAGTATAAGAGTTACACCAATACACCACAATACACCATGCACAATATAATGAAATAATCAATGGTTTTTTGTTTCAAAGGAGTAATGACTTCAAGGTATGGCTACAACTTCAAAGTAGGGAGGGATAAAGAAGCTCAAAGGGAAGATTGTCTCCGATATCAAGAGGTTTGAACTCTCCTTCCCCTTCCCCTTCCTTCCACCCAACAATGTATGAGAGATAATAAAAGAACTTTTACATTAAATCATCACCATCAACCAATGACGAGAATCATCGCATAGAACACATTAATGTTTCCCAAGACTTCTTTAATTTCTGCAATTCTTAGGTTCTTGGGTACTTTGATCCTATATATAACATTACTAAATGTATTCTCTAAAAATCCTCAAGAGTTTCACTCCTTGAATCCTCCCAAAGAGGTTATAGAAATAATGGTAGACTTTATTCAATTCGGTCTATTCAGGAGATCGAACTTACACAACGAGAATTCCCAGCACTCAATAATTAACATCCAATTCTAAAACTTGCCAAAAAGAAACTATAGTGGAGTACTCTTTCCAATTAAATTTTTCCCACTTCATTTGGATTAAGGAAGAAGTTATGACTTTTTTGGAACACTTGTTCGGCCGACGGGATTTGTCACAAACCCTATCTTCCATGAGGTGTATCTCCATAATTATGGTGAATCAAGGCTCAACTTTTACCAGAGGTACCTTTTTGTGTCTTCTCAATACCATATCAATTTCACCATCTGAATCATTCTATAAAAGAGTTATAGCAAAAATGGGAAGATATTACAAAATAACATGCAACAGAACACATCACCAAAGACTTCCTCCTCCCTTGAAATCCGAGCTTCTTGCTATTTCCTCTTAAATTTGACTTGTATCAGAATGAATCTATAATGATGTTTATTTATACCATTTATGTCACTTCCTTTTTAACATTAGGGCCGACCTAACATTTCTTATTTTGTAATTCTTCTGGTACAATAATTATCTTCAAGACCTACATGTGCTTCCTTCTTCAATTCACTTTGTCATCTTCAAAAGTTCATTTCTCCTCAACCATGAGGATCCAGTAACATGCCACATACCACTGAAAACAACATGATGTGTACTATCAATTCATGGGTGTTGTACATACGTAATGCATTTTCCTTCATGTCAAATACCTTTATCAATCTTGGGTCCAAAACCCATGACTAGGGTTGACATCAATGACAACAACCAATCTTCGACATCTCCCAACATGCATTGGTGTAGCTACTCATCCCCTATCATCCATGATCCCAATCTCTCCCCTTTGACATCAATGGAAGGTTGAAATTTTACTCCAAGGTTTAATGAAAAATGTAACTCTCTTCTTTGGGGTTTGATCCCCTAAACGTAATCATCAAATAATGCTGTCCTTATTTTGCGGTCTTTGGGACATTTTCTTCCTTAGAATCCTTTTATTGTGGCTTCTTTATTCTCTCTCTTCTTCTACATGTCTGGGATGTAAATGTTGTTTGGTATTCTTGTTGCGGTTTATGTAGTGTTGATTTTTCGGCAATCAAACGTGGGAATTGTATTGATCACGCATTTTACTAACACTAGGTAGATTGCCAGTTCAAGTCTTCAATAATGGGGCATTTATTTTCTTTTATATTTTTTTTGAGTAGATTATGATTCAAGTCTTCAACCAATAGAACATTCTTTTCTTTTACATTTTTTCTTCCAAGCTCTACTACACCTTCTCCAAGTATTTTGGCAGATGAGTCATCTCCAAATGCAACATTGCCTCCCTTTCTCTTCAAGTTGATGAATTTGTCTTGAATCCCGGTCATGTGTGAAAAACATCCACTGTCTATGTACCATTCATCTTCTTCTTTACATTCTTCAATGGTCAATGATATTCAACAATCTTCGTTGTTTTGAATCTCTTTCCTTCTCCATACTGTGGTTGGCATAGGGACATCTTCATTCATATATCTACAATCTCATGCTTTGTGACCAAGATAATTGCTTTTGTAGCATACAATATTTTTTTCCATCAACGGGTAAAATGAATTATAACTTCTGTTGACAAATCCACGATTATTTCCATATTTTTTGTTTACACCATTCATGTTTCTTGCATATTTGTTCCTTTCATTGATTTTGCAATTAATTTCCTTATGTCCAAATTTTTTTCAAGTATAACAATGACCAAGAAACAAATTTTGATACCTGGGAGTAAGTGACCTTCTTTGTGATGTAGTCCATCTGGGTTCATGATCTACTCTTTTGTAGTTTCATTCATATTGATTGAAGCACCTTTGATTCCTGAAGGTAGGAAATATTCTTGGATATTCATCGCTTTTGTAATCATTCCTTCTTTTTGGTATCCTGGTCCACTTCTCATCAATTGTCTATGTAGCTCTTTCTTCAACCTTCTTGTTGGTATTTGCATCTTCTTTGTATGAAGTTTCACCCATGCATGCAAGATGTGTTAATTCTTTTGGCACTTGAGAGTTTCTTAAGCTATTCCTCAATGAGACAACTTCTTGTTCAAGGTTCTCACAATCTTCTTCTTTTTATATCATTTGGACCTTCTTTACTTCTGCTATTCTTCTTGCTTCTTCGAGTAGATTTTTCAAGGAAATGGTTTCTTCTCATAGTTTCTGAAAGTCTTCTAATTGTTTCTTTAAGCTTACAATTGTCTTTTCATAACTACCCAATTCACTTCTTAGTTTTCTACGCATGTCTTTGAGCTTGCTATTTTCAATCTTAACATGCTTCAATTTTTTAAGATTCTCATCTTCTTGTTGAATCATTTCTACTTCATGATTTTCGACTTCTTCATTGTCATCTCTTTCAATCCTTGGATGAGGAAATTCAAATTCAACATGTCCTACTCCTTCACAATTAAAACAAAAGAACTGACCTCTATTTTCTTCTTTGAAATCTGAGATGTTGTAATCTTCTTTAACTTCTTCTTCTTCTGTTGCTTCTTCCCTTGCATAAATGTCTTGTAGCTTGTCCCAAATCTATTTTGCTGATGCATATGATCCCACCATGGATTTCACTGAATCTGTCAATCCATCTAGGATGGTATCTATTACCAGTTTGTTGTTCCTTTTTTCTTCCTTCTGAGTTGTAGTCTTTGGTTTCTTCAAAGCGTTGTATCCTGAAGCAACTGAGAACCAAACATCTACCCCAAGAGCTTTCACATAAGTTTCCATTCTATTTTTCCAGTATTCAAAATTCCTTCCATTAAATAGTGGAATCCCATTTGGAATGTTGTTTTCCATTTCTGCATAGGATCTTCCTTCCAGTGGTTAAATTGTACTGAAGGTAACCCACTCTGATACCAATTGTTGATACTGAGAGGGGGGTGAATCAATATCAAGTACAATTTAAAAAACTTTTTCAACTTATACTTAAACCATTCAATTATATACAATGAGCAATGAAAAATAGTATAAGAGTTACACCAATACACCACAATACA
>SNQJ01S0088419.1:27475-61342 GCA_010110895.2 Picea sitchensis
TCCTCAATCAATTTGTTCTCAATCAAATCCAATGTAATGCTAAAACATTTCAGAAATGCCTTATAATATGAAAACCAATCACTAAGATGTATCTTTGTTGTTTGTATGCAAATGATGATTAATTCAATGCAAAACCTCTCCTGCCAACTAACCTTTTAGATCAAGGAGATTTGGACAAGCATAAGAAGATTTCACACAAAAAACACACCCTCTTGCTATGATTGTAACAAGAAGCAAAAAGAAAACAAAAGATAACAAAGAAAATAAAAAATTTCACACAAAAGAAAGATGCTAAGAAAAATGACCTCAAAGAACCAAATGAGATGATTCACAGATTTCTGATGTTCTTCACCACAGTTTTCACTCAGTTAGATAACAGAGGAGAAAGCAGTGGATTGATTCCAAGTTCTCAACAGAAGAAAAACTCAAAATAAGGAAGAAGGTCGAAAAATATGAACAACAAAGTGCTTATTTCTCAAAAAGAAGAGTGTCAAAGGTCAATAGGAAGATGTACTTAAGCACAAAGAAGTTGAGCAAGTGTAAAAACAGAGATTGGATTTTACAAAACACAACCCTAAAAGTTTTTTTTGCAGAGAAAAAGGTAGCGCTCTGGTGTAAAGGGCACCAGAGCATTATAACACTCTGTGCAAAGCCAACATGGATCACTATCACTCTGATAACATAGGCAGGGGAGCGCTAGTGTCTTAAAACCCAGAAAATTGTCGAAAAAAACCAAAAAATCAGTCAAACTTTGTCAATCACAATGGATGTGATGGAATAAGGATTCAATCAGACATATGGGATGAACAAGGTCTAAAAATAATGAAGGGTAGGACAAGGTCTGTGAGGAAAACCAAAACTGAAAGCTTTTAGGTTTTCATCCCTAGTGGAGTCGCCAGATTCTGTTGTAGGAAAATCTCCCTATGGATAGGTAGATTTCCTCTTGAGAGCTAGACCCTTAACTCTAAGACAGGAAATGCTTAACATGGACACTGAATTCCTTTTAGATATAATCAAGTTGATGAACAAAAGAGAAGGAGGAAGGCATGTACCTTATGAACATCGTTTGTCCCTGCAAGGTCCAGGATGAGCTTCGATCTTGAGCTCCTTGGTAGGTCCTACAAAACAAACAAAAGTACAAAAGACTTCCTACTCTACTGAGATTAGCTAAAACATAGATCCATCTACTGCAGACAAACTTATATGGAACAAGTACAAGCTTGAAAGAAACAGGCCAAACATGTCATATTAATGAGGACAATGATGAAGAATACTTACAACCATAGATGTGAGTGCAACAGCTTCATCAAGATCTCCTTGTCCAAACCCTTGCTTAAACAGTCCACACACAGAATGTTGATGCTCCAAATGACATCTTCCTCATGAGATCATAAGTTAGATGCTTCACAATTATTTCCATCCCCTTTCACCATGAGAAGGCCTCCTTATATAGGCTTGGAGAGGCCCAACCACTAGATATATCTTTGGGGTAAGTTGGGGATTCTCCTCCTTCAGTTATGGATCTTCCCTAAGATCATGGCTTGACCAAGGATTCGAATCCAACTACCCTTAGAGATTGAAGGGATCTCTTCCTAATTTTCCTCAACAAGCCAAAACTCGCTCAGAAAAGGCAGCGCTCCCCCAAAAGGGTCACCAGAGCGCTATAACGCTCCCATAAAAGGGTGCACCAAGCGCTAGCGCTCCCTGTTAGAGTATAGAGGAGCGCTCCTCTCCAAAAATGTTTTTTGAATGGATTTTCCAGTGGAAAAAGGTTTATAAACTTTGTTAACCCATTCCTCTTCTTCCAAATCAATTGTTTGAGGTGTTTCAAGTGTCCTTCCGATGTCGTTATGGGCACGACATAGAATGTATGGAAGTATGCTTTTTCTGACACTTGCAACACTTGTGACCAAAATGAGACACTTGTAATATTGATAATGACGACACTAGGCCATTGTTGTAATGAGTAATTTTGATGTGTAACAGTTGTAGTTACTATGCCCATGATTACACCTTTCAATTTGTTCCATCCTTTTTAGCTTATTATGCAAAGTGATACAATCTTGGTCCTTGACAAGGATAGTTGCGTAAGACAAGTCCATCTGCAGACTTCCACCTAAAGTAGCAGCTTGTTCCCTAGATAATATCATTCCCTAAGTTTCAGGTATGTCAACAAAAATGATGTCCATTATGATGGGGAAATTAGGGTAGTCAGCAAGGTGGAATTCAAGACCTTCCATCAAGTCGTAGACCTTGATTCCCTTTGACTCAAATCCACAGATGTTGGCATAAGGCCCTGTAACTTCCAGCCCTAATTGGTTCATAACCTTCAAACTCATCATATTGACAAATGACTCAGGGTCAAGCATGCAGTTATGAAGACATAGATCATCTATTACCAAGGAAGTGAGAGAGGGTGTTTGTTCATTGTGCTCAAAATGACCAGTTTGTAATAGTGTGGAATTTTCTTCGAACAATTGCTGGTCATTTGGGGTCTTTTTTGTCAAAGAAAGGATTTCCAACATTCCACGAATCCTTTTGACCTTTTGTAACATATAATCTATACTAGTGCTTAGGTCAGTCCTATCATTGCTAGGTTTTGGGAATGATTGGGGTAGATCCCTAGCATACACCTGGGGCTCTTCAAGCTTGACCCTTCGGTCCTCACTTGTTTGGCTCAAACACCCAATCCTAAGCTTCCTCGTGTCTTGATTTCCTTGTATTTTATTTGGCATGAACAAGGTAAAGATGGAATCTACATAATTAGGTTTCTCATGAGTAGACTTCGGGTGATCACGCCCAAAATGGGAGTCTTTTCATGATAAGGACTTAGGATCATCTTCTTGCCTCACAACATTTTGTAGATACGAGGTGTTTGGACAATTTTTTTCTTTTGGAGCATGAGGTTTTATTATTTGACTAGTATTATAAGCAAGTCTCATAGAAGGAAGCTTTTGGGCTTGTGATAGTTCCCTTTCCAACTCAATGATTTCTTCAGAGGTACCTAGATCCTTAGAGGGTTCATGTTGTTTTGACAAAATTAAGGCATCTTTCATATTTGAGAACCCATTCTTCCAAGTACCAGTCCGTTTAGGGGGAATGAATGACATAATCTCATTGTTTACCTCTAGTATCTTTGGGAAATCATGTTCTTCTTCTTCCATGTTTTCCTCATTGAACCATAAGATATCATATTGGTCATGAGGAAAATTTACCTGGGAAATGGGATCACACCATTTGATATTTTCTTCAATCCAGCAAGCACCATCTTGTGGCTCCTTAAGGCTTGTAGGGAATCAGTTATTGCGGAGGGATTGGAAGTTTCCTTCGAAAGAATTGAACTATTTTCTGAGAAGAGCGAGTCAGAATCAATTCGACCAAGTAAGGTATTAAACCTGTCATTAAATTCCCTAATAGTTTCATCATTTTGTTTGCAAATTTTGAGAGATTGCGAGTAAAGGGAGGCCATATCTTCCATCATACCCCATATTTGCAGGAAAAATTGTTCTAAATCTTCACGGGATGTGAGGATTTTTCTTGGGAGGTCAGTGCTCCATTTTCTATAATCTCCAGTAAGTGAGGCAAGGGAAAGTTTCATGAATGTGTCAATATCTTCTTTCCCAGACTAATGGAAGTCATATCTCTCACAAAATTTGGTCCAATGTGTGTTACTAGAAGCTCATGTTGGATTACTGAGAGGGGGGGTGAATCAGTAATAGAGAAATATAATCCTTTTTAACCATATAATCCAAGTGTTATATCAATGTAGCATTATCATCCAATAACTGCAGAGTAAATAAGCAATGAAAAAATGAACATTCATACACATACACAATACACCAGTGTTTTTCATGGAAACCCAAAGTGGGAGAAAACCACATAACGCTTTTTCTTATATGTCTTGAAGAATTACATTCATTGGAAGAACCAACTTCCCTTTTTTTCCAGTTGCAACTGGAAGGAGGCTCCAACCCCCTAGTTTCTCAGGCTAGAACTTGAGGGAAGCTCCAACTCCACAATTCTCTGGCTACAACCAGAAGGAGGCTACAACCCCCTAAGTTCTCCAGCTACAACCAAAAGGTGTCTACAACCACCTATCCTTGCCCCGTCCAACCACCCTGAAGTAGAAGTAGAATGATGAAACCACTATCATAGTATCACTGTGAGATATACCACTATACAACTATATCAACTTGTACCACTGACCCGCATCCAACCTGTACAATTGCCATGTAATCAATCTATACCAGAACTGAACATGTATCAACAAAAATACAACAGGTATGTGACATGTAGTGTTGCAGCATTCATATGTACGTTCCCTATCTGTTATGTAGCTCGGGTATGTGTGTGACCAAACTATTATGCAACTTGTGTATGCCTTATGAAAACTAGGGTTTTCTTTCTTTTGAAAAATTATGACCCTGTAACTTCTTTCACATATATCTCTAACCTGTCACTGTATCCAGACTGTAACTGTACCCTGTTCATGCATCCTCATACATAAACTTTACCCAAAGAATATATATATATATATATATATATATTCATGTGCCATATAGGTGTGTGTAATCATGAACAAGTATAATAACCCTCACATGATCTAGTCATCAAACCCTTTCTGACATTTAGCCTCTCAATACATTAACCACTTCACAAATACGATCTCTCAACCATGTACCTCAAACCCTTAGCCATATGCCAAGAAATACAAGATGTGCCTCAACAAGAAGTATCAATGATAAATATATCATTACTGTATTTCTGTAGATCTGACTTATGAAGAAGATCCCATGCAGCCACTAGTCTCTCTAGCGAGAATCCACAAATATCCATAACCATTTCTCATGCATACATCAAAATACAACTATTCATAGAAATAAGACATACCTTTTGAACCAATGGATAGATTTTATGTATCTAAGCACTGTAGACCTTCTTGGGAGCTTGATCTCAGAATCTAGAACCTTTGCATCTTCATCTTCTCAAGTTTCCATGGCTTTACCAACATGTACACACCCTAATACACTGTCAGCCTGCATACGTACACACCCTAATACACTATCAGCCTGCATACATACACGCCCTAATACACTGTCAGCCCGCGTACACCTCAGTACGTACGCACCCTAATACATTGTCATCCCACGTACACCTCAGAAAATAGGGTTTTTTGTATTCACTGTAATTCCAAGAATTTTTCCGTCAACCCTTCGTATTACCTCATACGTTCGCAACTTCAGATGTATCAATGAGTACTTGCAATAAGCCTCACACAACAAAATATATTCAATGTGTTCAAGTGTGATTAAAATGAGGGAGCCTTGCCTCTTATTTATACTTTCATGTAGCATTCCACTTTCCTTATTTTAGGGAGTTCTCTATTAACTTTATTACTTAAATAATTTCTTTTGCAAACACTTTGAATTTTAGGGGCTTCTAGATGACTCATGAGGGTCCTCCAACTTCACATGGCTATAACACTCTAACCGTGAGGAGTTATGTGACGTTCCACATACCATTGGAAATTTCATGACAAGCACTATCAATCTAGGATAGTTTCACTGACAAAATTACTGACATTCATCTCATTATTCCAAAATTAAGCATGGGTTCTCTAACCATACTTCTAGGATAAATCAATCCGAAAAGTGTCTTCTCGTGAGGGATTTCACCATAAGGGAACCACTTTGGAGTTCATCCATTTGTACTTCTTATCAACCATGACAAGACAATAATGAGTCATCTTTACATCAAACAAACTTGGGTCCATTACCCAAACCTTTGTGCTACCGAAATTTGCTACTAGACTTTCTTCAAGGGTTGACATCAATGACAACCAACCTTAATCAACAACCCCAACCTCTCCGAAAAACTTGGGTATCCATGAATTGACATATTTAGGGAGATCGTATAATCCTCAATTGATATTAGCCAAGTACAAAGGGTCGAAGATTTGTTCGGGGGCCCATTTAGGAGCAGCCATGGGAATAATAGGAACTACAGGACAACAAGGTGTGTATTGACGTCCATTATGGGTCGTCATCAATGGAGTCGCCAGACAATCTCCTTGATATTATCAAAGGGATGAGGTGATCACCCTCAGTGGAGTCGCTGGGTAAGATTTGTGAAATGAAGACTTTGGATAAAAGTTTACTGAAAAAGTGTCATTTGAGGAAAATTGACTTGATTTCCCTGACAACGGCGTTAAAAATGTTATCGCACAATCCATACTTTCCCAAATCCTGAAGGCAAGTAGGCCTAGATTGATGCAACACAGAGGTATTCCTATCACTTTCACCTCAATAGGATACCTCTTTATATTTAGGAGGAGAAGAAAATCACTCCAAGGGAGATGTCCCAAGACCTGCTCAGTTGGTGAAGGGAGATAAGACAAAGGTAAAACCCAACCCTCTCTCTAGGTTACTCCAAAGGAAGAAGTCACTTGGTATTGTTTGAGGTTAAGGCGAAATTCAAGGTGAATGATACATGCCCTTTACCAATGAAAGAACAAACGTTAGCATCAATCAATGGTATCAACATTTCATTTTAGTGACTTCAAAACAAAGATATGTGCTACTATAGACAAGAAAAGATAAAATTATAGTAGTAGCAATGTATTCGGAAATTGCAAGTTATGATGACAAGGATGATATAAAGAATTTTCGATTTAATAGTATTTTGTCACTCACAATTTCAAGATTAAAAGAAAGTAAATAAATGACTTAAATGGTTGTCCAAACACTTATAACAACATTAATTGATGATGATGACAACAATAGAAACCACTTCAGAAAAGTATTGTAATAAAGAAATAAGACAACTACTTCAACATCCAATGATTGTAGTTTGCTTAGGAAAAATGTTTAGTGGTTTTATGGATATTTTGAGGAGTATTAAGGGGATGCAATGATGGTTGTAACAATAATTACAATAGTGGCAAAAACATCAAACAACTTCAGAAATTTGCACCTAGGACACTAGAAAAGGGAGGACTAAAACCTTAGGATGATAACACCTAGGTAAATGAAAATTTATGGGTTAGTTTTAGGGGTTAGTATGATGATTAAGGCTGCTAAATAGGGTTGTAATAGCAGTTATAGCAGCATTAATATGGTTGTTATTGTTAGTGAAAGTTTCAAGAATATGTGTTGAAAGTTTGTTTGGTCTCATTCATCCACAAGAGTGTACAAATCAGTGCCTTTTAGGGCTTATGGAGTTAATAAAAGTATAACTTGGGAAATATATTAATGATAATTCTTATCTAAGGGAAGAATAAAATGCAAGAGGTATCGACACTTCAAGGCCTCAAGAATTTGCCCCTTTTAAGGGAGGTTTGGCTAGAGAGTAGGCACTTCTAGGCCCTAGCGTACCTTCCTTCCTTATATTTTTTGAAAGACAATTTAGTTGGTGACAAGAATGAGATTATTAGAGAGAAAACTTTAGGGATCTAATGATCACTCTTAAGAAAATGTACAATTGGAAAGATCAAACTAGTAGAATAGTTATAGAGAGAAAGAAGCATTTGTTGTTTCTCCCCTCGGGTTTAAACAAGCAATTTCATAATCTTAGACATGAAACAAGTAATTTTTACCACAAACATTCATAGAATGAATAAAAATGCATATTTTCCACTTTATTCACCAAGAATAATCAAGTGAAACCCTAGTTGAATAGCATTCAACCATGAAAAATGCCAAAATACACCACCATAAAGCTCTCCCAAGAAGTGCGCACTAGTTATTTCAGCCAATAACCCTTAAAGAGGGAAAAAAAATCAGACCACCACTTCTGTGTGATGGGTTTTCCCATAAAAATGAATGTACTTTATGTTTATTTATACAAAACTTTGACCCTTAATAAATTTTAGGTCAAAATTAAAGTCGACCTGGCCAATTTACAATAAAATTCAATTTTGACATAATAAAAATTAATTATCACCTAAAGACATATCCAAGGGTGACGCCATTTCCTTCTAGGGTGACGTTGAGGCCCTAAGGTGGAACTTTGAGCCTAAAATGTAGGGTTCTTGGCCTCCAGAGGCCCCAGATGATGCCCACATGTACCACCAGGCTCATAACTACCTCCAAAATGAAAAACCTAGCTCTGGATGAAATTCACGGTCATGATGGTGACATCCAGGGCCCTAAAGGGCCAACGTCCATGTGGAAGAGCAAGATCCCCCTGCGTCTAGGTCTTCTAGGATGCCTCCAAAGGAAACATCCTTATTTTTCCCGGTGCAAATATTCAGTTTCTTCTTACCCCTAGCTTGGATTGCAGCATCCATCTGTGGGATTTAAGCCCTCATGAAGGTACAAGATAATCATTCCCTCATATGTACCTGTCCACCGGGAAAGGTCCTGCATAAACAACAAGTATTTCCTCCCGGTGTTCATAAGTCACATGGATAATAGCATGTAAATCACATCCAATAATTAAATTGCCCAAACATGTGCATCAAACCACCCTTAAACCAGACACATGCTCAAAGATGTTATGCAATTTRACAAGTTAGGTTTGGAGAAGGTCTCAGGGTGTCCTATTGGGCTAGSCTCCCTTAAGTTTGGGGTGTTTCCYAGGTGGGATCTAATCCAAGTCATGTAAGTGTGTGAGGTGGTATGGGGTAAGTATTTGGGCATGGGGTGCATGTAATAACAAGGAAATGTAAAKCCTTACCTGTGGGTGCCTTTGTAGAGGGAAAGMAACACCTTGCCATTAATGCAATTKTTTCATATCCCATTCATTGTCTTTTCTTCTTAGCTTTAGTTCTTTTGATATTTTTMTTTTGGTCTTCAAGGGAAAATTTGAGGGCCACTGTCATGGATTGATGACCAGAGGTGACATCGTTATCCACAAACATTTCATGAAAATGAGAAGGATGGCTCGTGATAAGACCCTGTTTATCTTGACGATGCCACCAAGATCCACTACCTTGGTTTGGTGACCAGATAGGTGGTAGTTTCATACTGCTACATGCTCATGGTCATAATAGGCCGACTCGTGATGAGACCTCCTATCCATCAATTAGCACCTTGAGTGTTTATGTATCTTATGGATCCCCTTTTCTTACTGAGAATATTTTCACTACTTTCTTGAGGATCCCTAGGCAATGCATCTCAAAGGCTTAAACATTGGATTTTAACTCTTTCCAACTACTTTTACCCTCTGGGCCTTTAGCCCCTTCTTCCCACAAGGTAAGGTACAACCCTTCCTAGCGTAGCCAATCCCAATGTCCAAACAAGGACAGGGGAGATGGAAGGAATAAATATGGAAAGTGGTAAGTATGGAGGGATGGACAATAAATTTTCAGAGATCCACCCAGTGGCAACCCATCCTAAATGGAAATCAACTTACTAGGGCACCATGTCACCCCTCCAGGTATGAATGAGGCAAAGAGCATAATTTCTAAGCAAAATTCATGAAACGAACAAGGATTTGATACAACATATTCAAGTGCCTCAAAAATCAGTGTGATACATACCATGATACCCGAACTCATTACCTCATGTAGAAAGACCCACTGCTACTTCAAGACTAGGATAGTGGTATGGATACTATTGTTTGTGATAAGTGGATTGAGCTGAAGAAAAGAGGGTACCTCTGGGGCCATGCTCAAGTTGTCTACCTCTCGGTACTCCATGTCTAGGAACTGTGGGCCTCGAGATGTGATCTCCTTAGTTATCCCTGTGGTAGGGGATAACATTCCCAATGGTTGTTTCGCAGCTTCTATGAAAAGAATAAGTAAATGATGATAAATAAAGAAAGGAATAATAACAAAGAGGACCAACAAAATCTGGTCCAAACTTGAGCAATAATCTTTCAGTGCTAACCCCAGTACAAAAAAATGCAATGCTAATGGCTTGAAACCTTACAAAGGGGACTTGAAAATATATAATAAAGCATGACTTAGAAAAAGGAAAATAAGGGGGATTGGAAAAAACAACACATAAATATGGGCTAACTCAAGAGCAAGTGTACCCTCCACAAAGGAACTCATACAAATGGATTTAATGACACCATTAGCCATGAAGTAATCCATAAAACCATATCACTTTCAAACTTACTCTTGAAGAGTTTTTGCTTTCCCTTATCACTCTCAGGACCTATCCCTCTACCTGGGTTATTTTATTTCATGTCTAGGTGGCACACCTAATAGGGTTCGATTAAGGTCCTCCCAAAATTAAAATTGGTAACTAACATGGGGTCCTAGGATGGTGTGATTATTGAAGTGGATAATGAGGTGAATTATCTTATGTGGCTTATATCTTAAGTTGCATCTTAATTTGAATGTTTTAAGGATTAATGTTTCTTATGAAATTTGGCTAACCATGTTTTATACTTTGCTTTTTTTTTAGTGGCCCTAACATGGTTCTTTGAGGGACGTTCTTGGATTGTATGTAAGACATTGTGCCCTATTTTTAGGACCTTGGCACATGTGATGGAGATAAGTGGGTCATCCAATGACTTACCATCCTCAAATATTGTCTCTCACATCCTCATAACCTTGGATGATGGACAGATGGGCCTTGGTTTGATTAGATTTATTCATTATGGCACATTGATAGGTTGGAATCCCCACAGGTTGGACATAATACCTCAATGCCTATTTAGATAGAGAATATAGGTTGTTGCAGAAACAATTATTTAGGAATTATTCATATATTAGATGCATCCTTCCTTTCCTTGGACATAGCACATTGAGGCCCTTGACATCACCCTCTTGACCTTGATGTCACCTTTTAGGGTTTGATGGATGGATGGGTACCGAAGATGACTTGGCATGACCTTGGGTGAGGAGACACCTCACTTGAAATATACTTTACCTTGGAGGATTCCACGTGGCCTTTGGACGCCCTATTGTATCCTTTGGAGGCATGACGTCACCTTGCCTAGATTTAACATCTCATACGTGAGGGCTAGTTTGATTGTATTTTCATTTATTACACATTGTAAAGGTTAAATGAAGGGTTGGCCACACTTGTAATATGTTTTTGAAAAATTATGTGGAAAAATATACGAGGTTAGCATCATATAAAAGGGACAAATCTCACGTTCATTTTATCTTCATCTTTCACTCACCTTTGTGTGTAACACATCTGAAATTTTCGCCTTCTATGGGTAATTATCTCTTCTCTCTCATGTGCTTGGCTTGGAATGGGCTCTTGTGGATGGATTTGTTTATTTTGGATGGATATCTCTGTAATTAGGGTTACATTCTCTTGGTTTCTTGGATGAAGTGTATTTCCACAATTTATTTTCATGTTATTAATGTTTATGGTGAAGTTGTTATTTTTTGCAACGAATCTTATTTGATGAAACAGTAAGAGAGGAACATAAGTGCTTCTTCCTCTCACAATATTATATTTGTCTAAAAATTGGTTGATTTTCCTTTCTATGGTTAGAACCCCTAAATCCCTAAAGTGATAGCTATCACTTTAGGATTTTATCCCTAGACTTTTTATCTTTGACCTATTTGAAGCTACAAAAGAGAGGAATAACTTCTAGGGCCCAAATGTTTTTCACCCAAGAATTTATTCTCATCGATATCTAAGACCTAAGGCCCAAATGTGTTTTCACCTTAGATTTTAGATCCTACCTCTTTGTTTGAAGTAGGCCAAAATCCAAGCTTAGTTGTATTTGAAAGAGTCTGTAACCCTTAAAGCCACTAGTCTTAAAACATTCTCATGGTGAATTGATTGATGAACTCACTCTCTTGAAACTCTCAAGTTTTCTACTAACTACACTAAAAATAACATTGTAAAACTTACTAAATCATTATATGATGTTAAAAAAGGTTTTCTACAACCATCTAAATCACTTCAATTTGTTACATACGCTCATATAAAGGTGGTCTAACTCATTCATAAATTGCCTCTAATAATTGGACAATTTTCTATTGGTTGCATACTTAATTTTCATGGTCAAATGTGGCATTTTTTAGCACTTGTTTTTGTTTCTATTACAAATCATATTTTTTTGTTATAAGACGCATTCACTGCTACAATTTGCAACAAAAATAGAAATCTAACTTGTCTAGTGTCTAACAGAGGTGTTTACTGCATACTTGAGTTGGAAAATTGTTATGTATATATTGTGAAGTTTTTTTGTTCTGGGTAGGTATCAAATCATCTTCAAACCTCTTATCATTCCTTGACCTAGACCATTTTTTCAGTGATCAAGACAGGGGGAAATAGGCTTGGCTAAATAAACTTTCTATTTGATCCCTTGAGGTCAACAAGGAATCCTCGCTTGTGGTGGACCTCTTCCATCACTAAAATGAGGGAAGTCCTTACTAAGGTGATAGTGGTAGGATCTTCCATTGTTACACAAGATTCAGGGATATTGTGGAGGTCTTTGCACAAATACAAATGATATAGTAACATGCATGATTCTCTTGAGTACTTGAAACAGCATAAGTATCTTGCATAGGAAATGACTCTAAAACCCTATCATTGCAAGCACATGAATACTTGACTTTGTTATACAAGAAATAAGACAATTTCTAATAGGTTATAAAATCTATAGTGTTTCCCCTTGGCATTAACAAATCTATGAAAAGAAGTTGGGCTTGTTCAAAAATGAGGAAATGAAAAGAAGTAAATTTTTAGAAGAAATCATCTATGATTTTGGTTTTTTTTGAACAATCTGCTACTATAAACCAAATTTCATGAAATATCTATAGAAAATTTTTACTTGCTTGTATCTAATCGAAAATAATATCTCAAACTCTTTGAAAATATTAAATATCCTCTGATTATAGTTATGTCGAAATTTAAACTGAGGAATCTGATTAGTTTGTGAGAGCTTGATTATGAATACGAGGATAGCAGGTACAAGACACAAAGTAACAATATTCTCTTCATTCAATCCAACCATTCACTTCTCAATGATGTAGTGAGATGATAGTACCTTTCAACGCACAAGGAAACAACGGATCCTTAAAACAAATTCTCTTAAAGTCATAAAACAAATCATTAAACTCTGAAATCATACAAGATCAACAAATACCTTTAGATCCTTTAAAACCAATTAATGAAAAAGGTTCAAAAGACAACATATCAATATTATCACACAAGGATCAAATAAATATCATAAATCAAAGGTATCATGAAGAACATCTAAAAGTACAAGATCAAAGAGATTATTGGTCATGACAAACCTCCTCAAAGATAAATCATGAATAAATATCTAAACCCATAACCCCCTCAAGTTAGATAAATAATATCCAATAGGATCATAGTAGTAGTGGATTAGGAATTAGATCACAAATTTTCGTAGACGGGGCTTTCCTTTTGCTTATAAAAGAAAAATAAAAGGGGGTTTGTTGTGGCCACAACACAATGTCTTGTTGATAAGATTGATTTTGTTTTTCCTCTTCATATTGCATCTACAAACACATAAATAAAATTTAATGAGAACATCTATATTTATAAAATACTATCCATGATTGTGTAAATCAAAAAGCGTACCATAGAAATGGGTGTTGAATGGGTTGTTGATTATTGGATTTATTGTATTGAATTTTGTACTATAATTGAACACAATCTCCAATAGTCTTAGATAGACGTTCTTTCCACTATATCCATCATAATTTTATTAAAAAAAAATCCCATAGTCATTATCTTCTATCATCATGATTGAGACAAATTCTTTTTAGGAGGGCCTTCTCTTTCCTTGTTGCCAATCCATGCACAACATTTAAAATATGTGAAATCAACCTAGTTAGCTAGTATTGTTAAGTACATTATTAGTAAAAAATCAAATAAAACTTCATGCTCATTACCTTTTGATCCACCTAATTTCCCTATTTGAAACATTTCCTTGTACTTGTTACCATAAGTTTTTTTCATGAACTTCTTCAATAAAAAGGCTTACACAATAGAATGTTTTATGCCAACGTATTTACTATCTAATGAGTAACATTAAATCTGAAAATTTGTTTATTAAACAATGAGGGATTAATGGTGCACTTTATAATATATAGTGCACTAGTCCATGTTTTCTTTTCACTAAGTATATTGGAACTCGAATTTTTAAATAACATGTTCAACTGATGCATAATTTCTGCACAATGCACATCATGGAACCTAAACTTTTTTTCCAAAAAATATCCATAGGGATAGAGCTTGAGATTCAATGCAATACGGGGCTCCAATTCATTAAAATATCATTTCCATCAAAATATCCATTGGGAGCTATAAATACCTATAAATCCTAAAAAATAAATCTTGTAGAAACTAAACCCCTACAACTAGGGTTTATAGTGATATAAAAAAAATTAAAGCAACAACAAATATAGGGTTTGCAACATTGAAGATAACTTTGAAACTCTATTATTTTGTTGATATACAGAGAATGATGTTGCATACCTAACATTTCTCTTTTGTAGAATTGTATGAAACCCATGATGACCCTTACAAATCCTATCGTTGAGAAAATTCTCTCCACTCCAATATTTTACCTGGAGAATCACTCTTGCATAAATCTCTCCTATAACTTTTGGCACAACAATGGATTAAGGTTTTGGGGTTGTTTTAAGTCACTTTTATGAAATGAAATTCCCGCTCTTTTTTTTCATTTGATTAAATTCCAGTGCATTGATAAAAAAACACAAGTCTTAGTTATATTAAAAAACCTTTTTACGCTCAGGGTGTGTATTTAAAAATCCAAGTGCACTAATGCCCTATATTACATTAGTTGCACCAAACTTGGTTTTAAACAAAAGTAGAAATGCAAACCTCCACAATTATTATTTTGCAAAAGTTTTCATTTGTGGATGTTTTATCATAAGTATAACATTTGGTGCACATAATACTACAACACTTTGGTGCCACTAGTGTGCCAAATTCAACTAGGTGCAACATTTTAATTTAAAAGACATTAAAAATCTATTTGAAGTTAGAATGTTACATGCTTCCCAAACTTTATTTTAAGAATGAACACATGTAAATTACAATGCTCTATAGGATGAGACTTGTTGAATATAACTTTTGAGAAGACAAGTTTACTATAATTTTGGTTTCACCATTATGGAAATGTTGTCTTTTTTTATGTAGGGCTTTGTGCAATTTAGAGATAATATAGGATATGTGGTTTACAAGTTAGAATAATATTGGCTACAGTCTCTTTGATGGACTTTATATTATAGTCTATTTTTATTTGTTCTTTACACACACGCATTGAATGCAACTTTTTTTCTTCTTGAATATAAAGTTACAATTTTTTCCTTGGAAACAAAGAACATATTTGGTTTCCCATTACACCACTTTGATCAATCATTAGTAAGTATTTTAATCGGTATGCCAATTAATTAAAATTCAAATAATTGTTAATTTTGATATTCACTATTATTTTAAACACAAAATCATTAAAAAAAATTCAAAAAATTATTGAACAACATTAAGTAATATTTTAGATGCTAACCCAATAAGCCTCATGATGAACAATTAATAATATTGATGACTTTTGAAAAAAAATCATGACCCTTGTCATGATCAAATTTCACCAACTATTTATCATATCAATGAAACTATTAATTCATACATATTATGAATTGATCACATTGTCATGTCATTAAAAACATTCATTGTATCTTTAAATCGGAACTGAAAACCATTAGAATTTAATTATGAAACAATTTTATTATTCATGCAAGAAGTCACCCATTATGAGAAATATTAGTTATGGAGAGTTATCTTTAGAAGGGATTCAATGATTCAAAATTGTCTTTTAAGTTGAAAATTCACTTTGCATTGGAGTTGAAGTTTATTATGTAGTTTGGCGATATGTTTTTGTATATGTGATTTAATGATCGATAGGATTCTTTTAGCTCAAATTCACTATGTGGTGGAATTAGTTTGTTGTATTGGAGTTAAAGCTCCATGTAATAATGCAAAATTTTATAGGTATAATTATAAATATCACTTAAACAAAGTATACATTGTGACTAAATGTAGTGGACTAGTTCTTTTATTTTGGAACCTGTGTTATGGACCCACCAAGTTCCCTCTTTTCCACTCTTATTTTCCCATGTCATATCAAATTTCAATCGGTCTAAAAATCATGATATATTGCATCACCCTACGTATGAATTGCTCAACATGCGTGAAAAACTTTCTTTATTTTTTATATTAATTTGTGGTTGTACTATGACAAGCATAGATTGCATTAGAAACTCAACTAGCAATGCACCTTTACAAAGTTTCTCAAATTGATCATATTGTTGGAAATAGTGTTTTCATTGATGTCAAAGGTAGATAGAACTGTAACAGTCATGTTGCCATTAATGTCAAAAGATAGGGGGAGAACGTCGAGACTAAAGTGATTCGAACCAGACACGGGAAGAAGAGAGCGTTTGTGCATTGATAATAATCCATGAGGTAACGATGATTGTGAACAATCAATATAAGAGAACTCAGGGTGCATAGGTAGAGTGAATTGGAAGTCGAACGAAGACAACCATCTTGAAGAATAATTGAGGGATGAGATATGAAATCCAAGAGCATAGAGAAATCTCAGACATGTATGAGGAAGACACTATGACCCCGTTGCAAATCTAAGCGGCGGTGAGCTTAGAAGAGCAGGTCCAAGTTAACCAAACCAAAGAAATACAGACAACGATATATCCCACATTCACAAGGAAATTCAACTTCGAAGGGTTTATATTGAAAAATATATTTTATGTAATTTGAATGTGTATGGAAGAGCCATGGAACCATGTGCAAGGCATTAAATTTTGTTGTGGAGAACAATGGACCTGGAACAAGTTAAATCTTGTTCGTCTATCATTATATATCAATGGCTAATATCAAAGGATTGGAGCTCGATACCCCATGGGCCAGCTCATCCACATCAGTGCCATGATAGCAAGATCATCAGTGTCATGTGTCTAGTAAGATGAGTGCCACACCAGAGGGATTCCATGTTGGTGCCATAACAAGCATCTCTGCAGATGCCATGTGTTAGGCATGTATCGATGTCACATCATCCAGTATGCATGTAGAATAATTCCACACAGAAGCCACCTCATCCAAAACATCAACACAATGAGAGAAAATGAATTTGGGTGTATGTATAGAAGAATCATAAATTTATCATGACCCACGGTGAGAGTTCAAAAAATCAACTAAGTATCAAAGAATCGGTCGGATAAAAATGTCTCATGGAGTGTAGCAAGATCTTGAAAATTGACTGTATCAAGAATGAATCGATCAAACGGAGAAGTCTCAAGGAGCATGGTTGTTACACATCAAAATTACTCACTTCAATGATGACCTACTATCGTCATCATAAGTGTCACAAGTGTCTCACTTTGGCCACAAATGTCGCAAGTGTCACAAATATCATATTGTCATCTTGCCTATGTCGTATCTCGAACGACATCACAGGAACACCTGAGACATCCTCAGAGACTGGTAAAAATAAGGATATGTCATTTGACAAAGAGTACAAATCTTTTGCCTTGAGAAAAACCACTTGAAAATCATTTTCGAAGGGCAGTGCCCCCCTACCCATTATTAGGGAGCGCTAGTGCTCCTTTCCTTCCTTTGGGGGACTGTTGCAGCGCTCTATGCACCATTCTAGGGGAGTGTTGTGTTGTTGATGAAATCAGGGGAAGATCCCCCTTATCTCTTAAGTTAGTTTGATTCGATCGAGCAAGGACAAACGTCATTAAAGGTATTTATACTCCTTTATTATTCTTCCTTGACTAGTTCAGCTTTATTATAAGGAATGTCAGTTTCCAACATTATCACCTTTCTATCTTGGTTATAGGGGTCTAGGATCCAAGAGGAAGTTCACCTGTCCGCAGAGGGATTTTCCTGTAACAAAAATTGGCGACTCCACTAGGGATCGACATCGATTTTTATTTACTTGGTTTGTCCCTGCCATTTTCCCACCTTTTAGATCAATTTTACTATTTGTTTATGATCCATTACCTTTCTCCCATCTTCACTAGCAATTTCACCAATTTGTGTGCATTCTGGGTGAGTTTTTCTTCATTTTTTTGACTGTTTTTTGAATTTCTAGGTGGACCAACGCCCCCCTGTAGGCCATATCAGAGTGCTAGCACTCCCCTACATTTCTTTAGGGAGTGTTGCAACTCTTTGTACCCTTGAAACATGGAGCATTGGTCTCCTTCTTGGGGGAATTTTGTCCTTTTCTGCTCAGATTTTCTCAGCCTGTTTTGTGGAAGTATTTACCCAGACTCTGTATGTTCGTTTGTGATGTTATTTAGGTTGATATTTGGTGCTTATCAATCCCTGTTTTCTTGATTGGAGCTTGAAACTTTTTCAAAAATGTGAAATTTCCCTTTCTAGCTGCTTGTTTTTGTCGGGACATTTTGGGTATTTTCTCCTTCTCCCTGTCTTTTCTTGGATTCTTCTCTGCATTTTCTTGTACCCATTGAATGTTTGTCAGTTGTTGAATCCTTGATTTAATTCTTGTTAGAACAAGTTTCTACTTGTTTTCTTTCAGTTCTCATTTCTTTGAGTGCATGCTTTGTTTGAAACTTTGTCGCTTCGTGTCTTTTGCATCTGCATATGGCTCTTTCTTCTGATTGAAATTTGTGGAGCATTGAAGGATTTGTATTTAATTTATTTATACATTAGAATCAAACAAATAATATAGTTTCATTCTTTCTTTTGGGTAGTGAAACTAGATTGCATATGAAGTAGCGAAATTGCATGGTTTTTGGCATTTTGGGACATTGTGCATCTGGGAATGATAAACGTTTTCTCCTTCTCGTATTATAGCTTTCATCGAAGTGAAATATTTGCATTCTCATTTATTTGCATTGTTTAGAGTCGGTCAAAACATCATTTAGTCCATGTCATTTTCCTCTTGAGTAAAAAACAACCTTAAAAATCAAGCGCTAAACTAAAATTTATTAGACATTTTCATATTTTTTGGTAGCAAACCTGCATTAGCTTAGGGTGTAGGGCTTTGGAATAGGTGTGAAAGATAAATTTCCAAAGCTATAAACAAACATAGAATATTGACTTAGAGAGTGGTGAAATCTATTTACTACATTTTGTCCTAGGAATCCCTTCTAACACAAGGGTCAATCACGAGGTCGCATTAGGACCGGCAGAGTTACTCACCCTGCTTTGTTGGTCTTAGTGTAGAGACTGTGCATATTATTGGGGGTCACTAGAGGGTATACCCACGATTATGTGTGAGAGCCTATCGAGTTTATTTTAGGCTAGATACCCTACCTTTGCAGGTGGATCGGACTGTCGATTGTTTCCCCAAGAATCATTGTTATAGTTGGTAAATTTAGTAGCCTATCTCTTTAGGGTATTTACATGAGGTGACTGTGGAGGGGCAAGTATTCACGGTACCTGGAATCGACATTGGCCAAACTCACTCGGGATCCTTGAGGATATACCCTCGTTTATGTGTGAGAGCTTGCACCAGGGTGTAAGTTCGTTAAGCAAGTCGTCAACATACTTTTCCACCCGCTCTATCTCAGCCCCTTCTTACATTGTTCCCGCAACGTTGGATTTCATCACCAACTAGTGTGTTCATTGTGAGAAGGTTTTGTTTGTTTGCTTTCTTCCTAGATTTTTAGTATGTGATGTTTATTTTCCCTAGCAGACTCTAGGTTGGATCTGTTTTAATGGAATCAGTTCCCGGAACGACCAATGTAGGAACCCCCTTGGCAAGGGAACCTTTTGTTTTTCCTTCTTATGAAAACATTGGTCCTCCTCACATCGCTACTTTGAGCCTTCCAGGTCTCACAATTGGATTACCGATATGGTTGTTTTCCACTCAGGTAATCTCAAATGTATCTTGTGCTTCAGTTGTAAGAAATTCCCCCAAGAACATCAACCTCATGTTGATCCTTCACCTTCTTCACCAGTAAGACCTCCTTCACCTTCTTCACTTGCAAGGTCTTCTTTCGTTTCATCTTCTTCATCGAGTGAAAGCTCTGAAGCTAGTAACCTGGTGGATAAGAAGAAGAAGAAAAGGAATAATAAGAAGAATAAAAATAAGCAAGGGTCCAAGTTTCCAACCACTGCCAGACATGTTGGAAAACAACCAGTTACTGATAATCATATTGGGAGTGTTGATGATGCCCAAATCACCCAAACAACTTGTAAGCCCAAATACCCTTGCAGACTTTGTAAGGGTAGCCATCTTCTTAAGGATTTCCCTGGTCTATCCAAGGTTATAGAAGCACAGTCTACACGCCCTTGCCAACTTATTTCGTCAACCTCTAAACAACATGTTGATGACCTCCCGTCAACTAGTCAGGATACCAATGGGAAGAAGAAATGTAGAGTCAAGTTCTTGTTTCGGTTATGCAGAGGGAGTCATCAAACTCACCTTTTCCCCCATATGGACGAAGACTCCAAATTACTGGAAAACATGAATGTTTCCCAGCCTCAACTTCTAGCTGCTTATCGCAAGCTTACTCTTGACCCACTTGTAGTTGATGGAATGATCAAGCCGGTATATCCATCGGTCAGTCCGATTGATCATGTAGTCAATATGGTCACATCCATAGTTGGGCCAATTGACAAAGTGGTTGACCCGATCCCATCCTCGGTCGATCACACACTCTCGTTAGAGAGTGCAACCCAAATGGTCGATCCATTTCTAGTTGTCGACCCCATTCTCCCCTTGAGAATGAAACCTAAGTGGTCGATTTGATGTCATTATTAGTCGATCCTACTCTCCCGTTAGAGAATAAATCCAATTCTGCACACTTTTTTCTCATTGATATAGAATCTACCATGTTGGGGGGAATTCCTCCCTCTCTCATGAAACCCCCTCCAACTAATGAGGCCATCCTTTTTGATTGGGGTGTGCTAACTGGACCTCATATTCCCTCTCACATTCCTTTCAAGATTACAGTACAGGTTTGTGGTCGGGAAGTTCCTCATGCCTTGATAGATGAAGGTTCGTCTGTTAGTATTTTGTCCTCTATTACTTGGAAAGATTTGGGTTATCCTCAGCTTGTGTCGGTTACCCAGACTCTGTTCGATTTTAACAGAAGAACCAGTCACCCTTTAGGAGTCCTTCCTCGGTTTCCCATAACTTTGGGAGGGAAAACTATATTTATTGATGTTATGGTATTCCAGGACCCCTTGGATTTCGATTTACTCCTTGGGTAAGATTATGTCTATGCCATGAAAGCTATTGTGTCCACTTTTTTTCATGTGATATATTTCCCTCACAATGGAATAATTGTGGCTATTGATCAACTTTCATGCATTGGTCCTGACTTGATTACCAACCCAATGACCTCCCTAAACGGTTCTTATATGTGGATGGTATTGCCCCTACCACAGGTCAATTATGTGGTGTTATCTCCCATGCCTTTTTTTGTTGATGCAGATGACTTAGATCAAGCAGTTGACATGGTGATCTCTTCGGTAGGGTCTTTAGAGCATGATATCCTTACCCCTGATACAACCCTCGACATGTGTTCCTTCCATAGTATTGTTCTTCCATCTAGTGAAGATCTCTTGGAATCCATGACTGAGTTTTGTCCCTTGACATGGTGTCCTTCCAGAGTGTTATCCTCTCAGAAGCCATGATCAAGAAGAGTCCAGGAGCATAGTTTCGCTTCTCTGTGGAAAGCTCGTTAAAAAATGAAACAGAGGACTTGAGCATAATTTTTCTTCTCTCTAGCAAGCTCGTTAAAAAATGAAACAGAAATCTGGGGATTGAACTGAGAGTCTTGAGCATAGTTCTTTTCCTGTGTCAAGATCGTTAAAAAAATGAAACAGTCACCTCTCCTATCAGGTCGAGTCTTTCGCTAGATCTTGTAGATGTTGAGTTGAATCTTTCATTAGGTATCATATTTGAACCTTCATTTCATCCACCCAAATCCTTTTTCTCCATCTAGTAAAGAAATTGGTGACAACCTCAAAGTCAGTGAATGAATTGAAGCTTGGGGGGCATGTCTCCAGCCTTTGATTATCATTCTGGAGTTATGCCGCTAGATTTTCAAGATGGGTGCATAGTACCAACCATCCATGGGTATCGCAACCTTTGGAAGTTACGTTGGGAATTTACAAGCATAGTTTAATTCTGTTGCAAGCTTGTGTAAAAATGAAACCAATAACGAGAATGGTCCTAGTTCCTTCTCACGCTCGAAAAAACATGAGAACTCAACCGAGTAAATTTTTATCTCTTTTTCAGACTTGCATGGACACACGAAAAAGGAGCCCCCTAAAGTCATCTTTAAGTTATTTTCAGACTATCTAAACATGAAAAGATTATTGAGTGATCTTTCTTCCTTTCCCAGTCATTAAAAGGTTTGAAAGGGTGTCTTTTGAGTGATAATTTATCTCTTTTTGGCCTCGCGAGACTAACATTACAAAAAATGACAACCCTCGAGTCATTTTTAAGTTATTTTCAGACTCTCTAAACATGAAAAATCACCGAGTTTACCTTCTCTGGACTCACTAAAAGAATCATACATTGAAGGGCCCATATGGGACTGAACCCTTACTTATTCCAGTTCATTAAACAAAGGAAGAGGGACTTACCAAAGGTGAGTTATATCGAGCATGTGTTACCCTCCTCAAGCTTGTTAAATTAAAAAGAGGTATTTTTCTATCTAGATGGGGGGAAAATTTGAAGGAAGCAAGCCAAGCAGTTTTTGAAAACATCACAGGTCATTCTTACGGTGGCCCTTGCACATGGAACTTTGTCTTTGCATACATTTTAATCCATTGAACCTCTGCACTGAACCAATCCTTTGAGTTTCTTTACTCCTTTGGGTCACCTAATGAAAGTCACAGTATCCACTGCATCATCATGTTTTGGTTCATGTCATGTTTCTGTTGTTGTGCCTCAGTGTTCAAGGGAAGTATCTGCCTCGAGAGTCAACCATCACAAATTTCTTGTTTCAACGCATGTGTCAGTCCATTCTCATATGATTCACCAACTTATATCTCTATGTCAATTTTGTTTCGTTGATGGGGGATACATCAAGGCCCTCCTTCGACGAGTCTATTCCTATCGACTTCAACACATTATCCGGGAACTAGACCTAGAAACAAGTTGGTACCTTGGGACCTGCATGCCTCCATTGTAGGCCTCGTCGCTTCCGACAGTAGGTTTACATCATTGACCTCTGATTAGATGATTCCACAAATGTTCGACTTCAGCTCATTTATTCACATTCACTGGAATGTACTAGGGTACCTTGGGAATCATTGACATAAATGGTGATTTCCCTCGCACTTGTTAACGGTTTACCTTATTGACTGGTAATCAAGTGGTTTCTACCATGTTCGACATCAAGACATCTATTCACATGGTTAGATTTGTACTATATCGAGATTGGTAAGAAGACCCTGGGTTGAGTGATCACTTTGATATATACTTTGCCTAGGTTGCGATAGAGTTTCTTTTGAGAATAGTGATACATATACTGTCACACAGATCCACTTTGTATTGGTATGTGGCTATTTATTGTCGTCTTGTAGATCCACTGTGTATTTTTCGTGGCTACGATCAGTTCATGTCATTAAAGTATAGATCCACATTGTATCTTTGGTGTCTATACCCTTTTATTAATATAATTATGGATCTGCAGTGTATCTTATGGCGGCTATACCTTGAAAGTATTTATCACTCAATCATAGGTATGTCTATCTTGGGTTTGAAACATATCATAACTTTTGTCTGATGGTTGTATGCAGCTTCGACCAGGTTCTCCGAGTCTGTACCCTTGCTTGAAAAAGACTACAAAGTAATTCAGTCATCAGTTTATGTCTTCTAACTTCTCACTTTGGGGAGAAAGATGTTACACATCAAAATTAATCACTTCAATGATGACCTACTGTCGTCATCACAAGTGTCACACTTTGGCCACAAATGTCACAAGTGTCGCAAATATCATACTGTCATCTTGCCTATGTCGTATCTCAAACGACATCGTAGGAACACTTGAGACATCCTTAGAGACTGGTTAAAATAAGGATATGTCATTTGACGAAGAGTACGAAGCTTTTTCCTTGATAAAAACCACTTGAAAATCATTTTTGAAGGGCAACGCTCCCCTACCCACTAGTAGGGAGTGCTAGCGCTCCTTGCCTTCCTTTAGGGGAGCATTGCAGTGCTCTGTGCACCATTATGGGGGAGCATTGTGATGTTGATGAAATCAGGGGAAAATCCCCCTTATATCTAAAGTCAATTTGATTCGAATCTGAGGTCAAGGCTGGATCATAGGGAGGATCCACAACTGATGGAGAAAGATCCTCAACCTATCCCAATAATCTCTAAGGTGGTTGGGCCTCTCAAAGCCTATTTAAGGAGGCCTCCTCATGGTGAAAGGGGGAGACATTGAAGGAATCAAACTTATGATCTCATAAGGGAGAATAATCGGTGAAAGTATATACATTATGACCGTGGAACTTTTGAGCAAGGGTTTGGACAAAGAGAGCTTGGTGAGGCTGTTGCATCTGCATCTACAGTTGTAAGCACTTTGCTTTGTTTTCATTAATATATATATGTGCTTGGCATGTTTCCTTCAAGTTTGTGTATGTTTCATGAACTGATTATTTTGATAGATATATTTTGAAAAAGCTAATAATGAAAAGTTTGCAGAATAAGTTTTTTTGTTGTTGTTCATTTAATTGCAAGACCTCTGAGAAGAGCTTGGAGATCAAGATCGGCCTAGATCAAGCAAGGACAAGCGTCATTAAGATATTTATACTACCCTTTTCTTCTTCTTCCTTGACTAGTTTAGCTTCATTAAAAGAAATTCCAGTGTCCAAAATTAGCACCTTTCTATCTTGGTAATAGGGGTCTAAGGTTCAAGAGGAAATTCACTTGTTTGCAGGGGGATTTTTCTATAACATAAATTAGCAACTATACTGGGGATTCCTTTTTCATGTATCCATCTGAGTCTGAAAAAGGATAAAGTTTATTCGGTTGTGTTCTCATGTTTTTTCGAGTGTGAGAAGGAACTAATACCATGCTCGTTATTAGGACTCATTTTTACACAAGATTCAAACAAAATTAAACTATGCTTGTAAATCTAGCGTAATTTCCAAAGGTTGGGATACCTATGGATGGTTGGTACTCTGCCCCCCGGCTTGAAAGATAGTGGCATAACTCCAGAAATATAATCACCGGTGTATCTTGTAGGCCATACCTTAATTCCTTTGTCACTCAAGCATAGGTATTCCCTTCCTTGGGTTTTGACACATATCATAAAATTTGTCTGATCATTGTATGCAACTTCTACCAGGTTCTTTGATGCGTACCCTTTCTCGAAAAAGTCTGCAAATTACTTTAGTCATCAGTTTACGTCTTCTAACTTCACACTTTGAAATCGCACACATAAAAATTACTCACTTCAATGATTACCTGGTTACACATAAAAATTACTCACTTCAATGATTACCTATTGTCGTCATCACAAGTGTCGCAAGTGTCACACTTTGGCCACAAATGTCGCAAGTGTCGCAAATATCATATTGTCATATTGCCTATGTTGTATCTCAAATGATATCACATGAACACTTGAGACATCCTCAGAGACTGGTTAAAAGAAGGATATGTCATTTGACGAAGAGTACAAATATTTTTCCTTGAGAAAAACCACTTGAAAATCATTTTTGAAGGGAATCACTCCCCTACCCACTAGCGGGGAGCACTATCACTCCTTGCCTTCCTTTGGGGGAGCATTGCAACACTCTGTGAACCATTCTAGGGGAGCGTTGTGTTTTTGAGGAAATCAAAGGAAGATCCCCCTTCTCTTTGAAGTCAATTTAATTTGAATATGAGATCAAGGTTGGATCTTAGGGAGGATCCACAACTGATGGAGAAAGATCCTCAACTCATCCCAAGAATCTCTAAGGTGGTTGGGCCTCTCAAAGCCTATATAAGGAGGCCTCCTCATGGTGAAAGGGGGAGACATTGAAGGCATCAAACTTATGATCTCATAAGGGAGAATAATCAATGAAAGTATAGTCATTCTGATTGTGGAAATTTTGAGCAAGGGTTTGGACAAAGAGAGCTTGGTGAGGCTGCTGCATCTGCATCTACAGTTGTAAGAACTTTTCTTTGTTTTCATTAATATATATATGTTCTTGGCCCGTTTCCTTCAAGTTTGTGTATTTTCATGATCTTGTTTCTTTTGATAGATCTATTTTGAAGATAATCATGGTAGAATAGGAAGTATGTTTTGTTGTTGTTGTTCATTGGATTGCAGGACCTCCTAAAGATCTTGGAGATCAAGATCATCTTGGATCGAGCAATTACAAACGTCATTAAAGGTATTTATACTCCTTTCTTATTCTTCCTTGACTAGTTTAGCTTCACTAGAAGGAATGTTAGTGTCCAAGATTAGAACCTTTGTGTCTTGGTTATAGGGTGTAGGATCCAAGAGGAAGTTCACATGTCTAAAGGGGGATTTCCCTGTAGCAATAGTAAAGAAGTATCATGATGTCTCGTGGAGCGTGGTGAGATCTCAAAAATTTACCAAGTATCAAGACATCGTGGAGGTAATTAAGGAGCAGAGAATCGAGAGTATGTGAAGAAATGAGTGTGAACCCATGATGAGATGTCAAAAATTGGCTTAGTATGAGGAATTGGTTAGACATAGATGTCTCGTGGACCCGCGATGAGATTTCAAAAAATCCACTAAGTGTCAAAAATGAATTAAGCGGACAGAGATGTCGCAGAGCATGGTGAAGTGTGATCAATTGTCTAAGTATGGGTGCAAAATAAGTGGGACGAAACATGAAGATGTATTATGAAGGCCATGGAATATTTAACGTAGATGCATTAGGCCCGCAGACCCACGGTGAGTCTTAGAGAAATTGTCTAACTATGGGTTTAAAGTGAGTGTGGTGGAACACGAAGGTGTATTATGGGGACCGCGGAAATATGTATAGAACAAATAATCAAGCGAAAGATCAAGTGAGATTGAATTAGAGTCTATATTAGATGATTGGCATTGAAGTTGTGTTGCATGAGATCAACGAATGATATTTAATTAAGAATATGATTGGATGACTATTGTGTGTTGTAGTTGTATGTTTTGTAAATAGAAAAATGGTCAATATAAACTCAAGGTCTCGATCGGACGATTTCTGAGTGATGAGGATTGTGTTGTGTGTCTTGATGGGTAGAGAATTAGATCGAAATCTGAGGTTCAATCCTTGATATTATTGGACAATGGATATAAGCTAAAGATATGGTGGTCTTGATATGCTAAAAAGATATAAAGGGATTAGAATTGATCAGGAACCAGATCCAATGAGTGTTGAGAAATGAGGTTGTTTGTGCATTGTATTAGAAAAAAAATAAGAAAATATATACAGTTGAGATCAAATCAAGGTTAGATTGGATGACTGTTGAGTGTCAATATTTGTAACGTGAACAGAGAAAGGATTGGTGATAGCCCCAGTTTTGGGAAGATATGGAGCCGACCTCATGGACATATTTTTTATGTTGACAAATCCATGGAAGCATGGACTATATAAATATCATTTCCTGAATCTTTTTTGAGTGGGTGTGGGTTGTGATGAATTCCCCCCGTGGATAGGTGAAATCCCCCTTGGATCAGGTTTCCTTCGATCCAAGAAATAAGGGAAAAAAATGGACACTAACTTAGCCTTAAGACTAATTTATATGTTCATTAATGAAATCATAAGAGATAGAGAAAGAGGAAAAGATAGATGTCTTACCTATTTCCTGTAGGTCGTCCTTGCTGCTCCAACTGTTGAACTTGATCTCCAAGATTTGAGTATGTAAGTAGCCCTCCTGCAGGAGACGAGACAATCTTCTTATGCTACTATATATCGTTAGACGAAAGTATATTTATCTATGTTGGACTTAAACAAGATAAAGATAAACATTCATGAAATGAACAATGTAGACATTAAGATAAATAGGCTAAGTTATACATTAAAAATGGAAAACATGGAAAAACTTAAAACCTTGTGATGTTGTGCTAGAATTCGTCCAAACTTATCCTTTCCAACCCCTTCATGCATTACCAGACGATAGGTATGATGCTATGAACTAGCTTCTCTCTTGAATGTCACAAGATCAGAGGTATGATATTTCCAAGTTCCCTAAGCTCTATAATAAGGAATTTAAATAATTTTCCATTTGAGAACTAACTCAATATTCCAAGGAAAATATCACTCACTAGATCCACTAAATTGGGATCTCCAAGATTTTTAGGGAGAAAATATCTCTCAAGGATTTTAGGGAGGAAATATCTCTCAAGATCCATCGAATAAGGATATTGGTTTGAGAATATCTCTCAACCATCCATGAGACTCTCAAATTCTCCTTGAGATTAGGAAATTAAATGTGAGGTGGATTCTCACACTAAATTAATTTCCTTTTTTCAATAAAAATGAATAATACATGTGAACATAGTATGTTGACCTTCATATGATAAATTTATCCTCCAACATGTCTAGGGATAATGACAAACACTCCTTCACTTAAGTGTGACAAATAGGTGTGTAATAGATGCCCCCTAAAGTGTGAGGTTAGAAGAAAAGTTGATGGTCGAAACACTTTAAAAATGTGTGTGCAAAAGGTGTTGGAATTGGAGAGCCAGGGGGGAGATGTAAACAACCATCAAACAATATATATGTATCATACCCAAGGTAGGCATACCCATGCTTGAAATACACTTCACTCAAAGAATGGTCATCGACCAATACACTATGGATCCATAAAAGTACTAACAAAGGATATGGCCACCAAAATACAATGTGGATCCATACCTTCCATGACATGATCAGTTCATAGCCATGAAAGAATACATAGTGGAGTCGTGGTATGAAAAAACATAGCTACATACCAATACAAAGTGGATCTATGTGACAACATATACATCAATGATATTTCCAACATGATGATGATACTGGAATATTCTAAGTACTCAAATAGTCTCCATCACATCCTGGGTGTATGAGGAGTTCCTAGGGTCTTAATCTTCTCGATCTCACAATGGTACTAATCTAGCCATGTGAATATATGTCCTAATTTCAAACATTGTAGAAAACACTTGATTACCAGTCATTGATTCATACCGCTAACAAGTGCGAGGAAAATCACCAATGATGACAATGACTGCCAAGGTACCCTAGTACATTCCAACGAATGTGAAAAAATGAGATGAAGTCGAACATTCGTGGAATAATTCGATCAAAGGCCAATGATGTAAACCTACTGTCGTAGGTGAGGAGACTTGTCATTGAGGCATGCAGGTTCCAAGGTACTAACTGGTTTCTAATTCTAATTCCTGGATAATATGTTGAAGTTGACAGGAACAGACTTTTCGAAGGAAGGCCATGATGTATCCCCCATCATCGACACGAAAATAAAATAGGAAACTGATGTAATATGATAGATCAAATGAGTAAAAATTGACACAAGTATGAAGGCTGATAATACTGCAGAGTGGTTACTTTGAAGTGAAACTTCCCTTGAACATTGTGAAGCACGAYAATTGACTTGGTAGCATTGAATTGAGTGAGAGATAGACCAAAACATAGTGCGACGATAACTGGGGCACTCTTTTAGTGAGCTGAAGGAGTATAATGACTCATAGGATTGATATGACTCAGATATAAGCAGATTACCCAACTATAAGACACGGTGCAAACAGGTGCCATGTTCAAGGGTCACAACAGACAACTACCATAATGCTTTCCAAAACTTGACCCACTTCCCTCAAATTTCCCCCCCACCCGTGAACAGTGAGTACCTGTTTGTTTTTTAACGAGATTGAGGAGGATAACATATGCTCAGTATAGCTCATATTCGATGAGTCCCTCATCATATGTTTAACGAACCTAAATAAGGAGGGGTTCAGTCCCATATGGATCCTTCAATGTATAATTTTACGAGCCCAAAGAAGATAAACTCGCAGTCTTTTCATGTTTAGAGAGTCTGAAAAGATCTTAAAGAAGACTCCAAAAGTGTTATTTTTCATAAATATAGTCCCCGAAGCCCAAAAAAGTGTAAAACAATACTAGGGAGAACACTTCTAGTCGAGATTTGACTAGAGTATTCATTTTTTGTCATTAGTATATCCAGTCTGAAAAGGGTTAAAATTATATCGAATAGATTCCCTTTCAAATCCCTTTAACGAGTGTGAAAGGAAACAAGTTCACTCAACAATATTTTCATGTTTAGAGAGTCTAAAAAGATCTTAAAGGAGACTCCAAAGTGTTCATTTTTAGTATAGTTTTTACGAGCCTGAAAAAGTGATAAAGGTATACTTGGTTACTTATTCCATGAATTTATGAGCACGATAAAGAACAAAGACTAAGCTCATGGTTATTTGTTTCATTTTTAAATGAGGTTGAAATGAAGAATGAAACTATACTTGGGGTTGGTTTCATCGTTAAACAAGCTTGAAATGGAGGATAAAATTGTGCTTGGGGTTGGTTTCATTTTTAAATGAGCTTGAAATCGAGAATGAAATTGTGCTCGGGGTTTTTGCTTCATTTTTACACGAGATTGAAATAGAAAATGAACTATGCTCGATGTTGGTTTCATTTTTACATGATCTTGAAACAGAGATTGAAACTGTGCTCGGAGTGTCTATTTCATTTTTACATAACCTTGAAATAGAGGACACAATTGTGCTCAAGGTTGGTTTCATTTTTACAAAAGGTTGAAACAGAGACTGAAACTGTGCTTGGAGTGTTTGTTTCATTTTTACACGAGCTTGAAACAAATAATAAAATTGTTCTTGGGGTTGGTTTCATTTTTACACGAGCTTGAAACAGAGACTTAAATTGTGCTCAGAGTGTCTATTTCATTTTTACACGAGATTGAAATAGAGAATGAAATTGTGCTCAAGGTTGGTTTCATTTTTACATGAGCTTGAAACATATACTGAAACTTTGCTTGGGCTCGGGGTTGGTTTCATTTTTACACGAGATTGAAACCAAAAATGAACCATGCTCAGGTGATACTCATTAGCAGGTTTTCTTCCCAACATGATTTCCAAAGGTTGGTACTTTTCCCCAGCATGAATGGCAGAATCTAGTGACTTGACTCCAACATGATGTCCAGAGACTCGAGACATGCCCCCCAAGCTTCGCTTCATCCATCGACTCTTATTTTTCACCCGAAACGACTCCTCACTACTAATAGGAATAGGTTCATCAGAGAGGGAGGAAGAAAGAGGATCAACTGACATAGGTGGATGAATGAATATTTAGGTATGAAATCTAGACTCGACTCAATTGGAGGGGGGTTTGTTTCATTTTTTAACGAGCTTGACACGAATAATGAACTATGCTTATGGTGATTTGTTTCATTTTTAAATGATCTTGACACAGGAAAAGAACTATGCTCGTGATCATCTGTTTCATTTTTTAACGAGCTTGACACAAAAACTGGAACTATGCTTGTAGTCATCTATTTAATTTTTTAATGAGTTTGACACATGAAAAGCTTGACATAGGAAAAGAACTATGCTCGTGACCATCTGTTTCATTTTTTAATGAGCTTGACATAGAAACTGGAACTATGCTCATAGTCATCTATTTAATTTTTTAACGAGCTTGACACATGAAAAGAACTATGATCATGACCATCTATTTCATTTTTTAACGAGCTTGACATAGAAACGGGAACTATGCTCGTAGTCATCTATTTCATTTTTCAACAAGATTGATACATGAAAAGAACTATGCTTGTGATTGTTTGTTTCATTTTTTAACGAGCTTGACACAGAAATGGGAACTGTGCTCATGACCCTCTACCATGGCTTCTAAGAGGTCTTCATCAGAAGGAATAAAATGCTTTGGAAGGAATACATGTCAAGGGACTCAATAGGAGTAATGAGAGGAATATCAAGCTCCAAAACTCCCATTTAAGGGTTCAACATGTCAACTAGCATATCTAATTCTAAATAAGTTGAGCATTCAGTGAGAGGATCCTTCTCATCAACAATTGAACGCATGGGACACGATGCCAAATAATTAACCTATGGCGGGGGGGATACCGCTTGCATATAAGGAACATTCAGGGGAGTTGGATGTTTGGTAGTCAGATTAGGACCAATGAACAAAAGTTGGTGAATGGTCATAATGTTTCCATTATGAAGGAAATTGTAATGTCCCCCAACCTAACTGAGGGACATTACGCTGTGAAATACACATAAAAATGAAATTTACAACTAACTAATTTAATTCTTTTATTGTTAGTCGATTTCGTGTAGCTTACAACTATGAATTAAAACATATTTATCTAATATCTATAACCATAAAATAGATGAATCTACAACATATCAAAATAGCATGAATGTAGCTTAATAATTTACACAACAACATATAAATCATTCTCAAATGCACAGAGTTCATGCACAACAAATAAACTCATGAAATAACTTGGCAACAAGATAAAACACTTATCTTTTAACAATGGTTATGCAACTAGTTGCTTGGGACGAATGTTCCAACCAACCATAGACTGATTGTTTCAAATCTCAACATCCAATCACCCTCAAGCTGAGGCTAGTAATCCACAAAAGAGGGTGGTCTCTCATAATCCACTCACAACTCATAAAACCAACAACCCGATGATATATTCCTACAACTATCTCTATTTTCCACCATCTCTCTTCCTCTTGACCTTCCCAACCCGAGGAATGTACCCCTTCACTGATCTCAATCCCTCAGGCATCCCATTCATTTATCAGGGTCTCTCTAGAACAAGTAACCATGAATCTCTCTACTGGGAACTCAAGGGAACTTGTTGCTAGGAAAACTTCCAGCAAACCAACAACAAACACTTGTTGTTTTAGTGCAACTCACACAGGAGTTTACTCTTCAGGCATCAAAACCTAGTTCTTCGAATTCCAGCTCCAAATACGCTCCAATACACTCTAGTTTTCTCTAGAATTCTCCCTCCATGGTTGCACCAAATCCAAGCTCTCTTTCTTTCTTTGTACTTGGCCCTCATGCACCAAAAATATATGTGTAAAATTGTCCCCCCCCCCACCCAACCCATATGAATTTCCTCTCTTTTCCTTTCATTTATTGTCTCACACTCTTCCCCAAGCTGATTGTACTCCACCCCATGTGCCCAATAACTTTGGGATATGACTACTCACACCCACCCTCTTACATGTATTCAATGATTGGCTTTGGGAACACTCAATCATAAATTGGAAGGTTCATATACAAATAGCAATTTAGTAAAATGGGTTGGATCAATAATCATGGGAAATTCCTCCTTGGACCCCTATTGGACCCCTTGAGAAATTCATCTATGTCCCCTTAGCAACTGGCATCACATTTTATTATTAAAACATAGAAACACAATTTGCATATTACATCACTTTGATCATAGCCACACATTATATCTACACAAGCATTATTTAAAATGGGGATTATAGTGGGGATGTTACATTCTGCCTCCCCTACAATTGTGCGTCGTCCTCGGTGCACACTATGTTGATATACATATATGAAAATTTACATCACAATACATAGAAATAAAAATTATACAATTTAACAACTCCAACAGCAACTCCAACCATAATCTCAGGTTCCTCTCAACTCGTCGACCCAAGGAATGCACCATTCATTTATTACAAATAACCCAAGGGATGTACCATCTGTTTAATAGGGATAACCCAAGGGATGTACCATTTGTTTATCAAGGCTAACCCAAGGAATGATTCATTCTTTTATCAAGGTCCCCAACGTAGTTGGCTCAGATTATGATATGTGGCTCCAGAACTCTAGCTGCTCAAAATGAAGCCTTGCATTCCATTTTCTTCAAAATTGTCAAACATTTGTGGGTATTCTTCCCGCATGTTTTCTTCATGCTCCTATGTAGCATCTTTAGAACCGTAACAGGTCCATTGAACCTTTACCATCCCTATGGATTTGTTACTGAGAA